>JARYGA010040919.1:0-46508 GCA_030545235.1 Helianthus tuberosus | reverse complement strand
CCCTTTCAGAGGCGGAAGCACGAGGTGTGATCGTGATTGATTCTCATTGCATACGAATTAGCAAACATTCAATATGGTTAAAAAATAAACTCCAATTGCCATTCATAGATTCAAGTTTCAAAACATAAGTTAAATAAAGTGTTTACATCACTTCTAATGATAAATAGCTTAAAAGTTTATAACACATTCAATTTCTAAATGATTAAGGATTTATTCCTCATGTCGCCGCAAGGAGGCGGGATATGATGATGAATCCTACAAAAGTGGCATGGAGTAAAGACATATGACTCCTTGAAGCAAGACTCGCAAAGCATTCCACTAATTACCTGAAATACATGTAAGTTTGAAAACCGTCAACAAAAAGTTGGTGTGAATTCATGTTGTTTGTATATAATGTAAGAGTTGTATTTGTATAAAACATGGTATGTAATTGTAAAGTGTAAGTTTGTGAGTTGTAAATGTAAGGAAATCGAGATCGCTAATGTTTTGCAAGGACATTAATATGTGTGATGACATAGGAAGCATCCAAACCTAGGATATTTTCCCATCGATTCACGACTGGGACCCAAAAGCACTCTTCGCAGGGGTCTAAGACCAAAGAGTGAGGCTGCCCATACCCATTAGATCTAACCTTTCGCAACTCGGTCTAAGTGTATACATGATTAATGGTACTTAAGTTCCACCCTATTCGTAACATGATCTAATGTATCATTCCTTAGTTTTATTTAACATACCATTGTACATGTATTTTCCCCAAAGTTTAGAAAACAAGAAAAATGTTTAAAAGTGTGGACATGAACTCACTGGTTTGCGTCTTCAGCGTCTAACTTCACCGGTATCTTCTTCGTTTATGACGTAACCTAAAAATGTTCTATGTATGTTAATCACCTAAACTTGTAATTCACTACGTACAAGTTACCATCTTGTCTTATGTATTTGTTGTGTTTTAGATGTATATGTTCATGAATTGTTAATATATATTTTACAAACGTATATTTTGTTTTGTATTTGTTATTTGTAAATATGTATTTTTATCCTTAAAATATATATACATATGTAGTGTTTAAAAACGATATGTGTTAAAAATAATTGACTTTCAACTCGTCTTCATATAGGAATACTTATGTTATTTTTCAAAATAAATATAAGCAAGTTGTTAAATAATATTTCCAATATTATTTTTAGTATAAGTATACTTGTATTATTTCTTAAAAATATTGTAAGTAAAGTATTAAATAATATTTTCAATATTATTTTTAGTATAAGTATACTTAGGCAAGTATACTTGTATTTAAGTATAGGTACTTATGTATTTTGCATTAATTGTCAAAAATCAATTCTTATGATTTTTAATACTTTCTGGAATTATAATTCTTAAAAATAATGTATTTTCAAGGTTTGCTTGTACTATATATATATATATATATATATATATATATATATATATATATCGATTCTTCAATGAAAGCCTTCATGAAAGCTGCAACAGGATAAAGGATATCCTCTCTTCTCGCTCTGTCTGCTTAATGCCTTCTATTGAATCGATTGGTGCCATTTCTTCTCTTGGAGACAGGGCAATAGATTCATCTTGTCCTTGGCTTGTGAAGGGAATGAGGTAGGGTAGCCAAAGCCCCCAACAAAGGGATAGGGCAATCCTTCCCAAGTAATGCATAAGCAAGATCAGGACTAGAGGGGTGTGAAGAGTTGGGGGATCTCTTGTGCAAAGCAAAGACAGGTACGTGCTAGCAAAGAAGGGAAGTGGCAAGGGATTGGAAAGAAGAAGAAAGAAGAGAAAGTTATATAGGGGATCGCTAAAATGAAAACCACCTCTAGTTGTAAGAACCATGGGAACCACTTTCTAGCCTTTAGATCAACAAGATGGATGGATGAGATTAAAAGTAACAAAAATTAATATTAAATACATTTTGTCTTATTATGTCTTTAATATTTTAATCCAAAATGGTAGTTTAGTAAAATAACTCTTTTTTGTCTTTTTCTCTTTATTATTTTTTAATTACTTTTTTGTTTTATTATATTACTTTTTAATTTTATTATATTACTTTTAATTTTTTAAAAAGAATTTTTTATTAAAAACATTTTTTAAATTCAGATTTTTTTAACAAAGCGAATTTTTTTGCGCGCCGGTTTTTGGCGTCCCGTTTTACCGCGGCGTTTTTTACGTCCCGTTTTTTTACGCGGCGTTTTTATTCCTCGCATTCACGCCCCTTGTTTTTTACGCGCCGTTTTTTCAAGCGTCGTTTTTTACACGTTTTTTTAACGCGTCGTTTTTACACGCCGTTTTTTACATGTTTTTTTACGCGTCGTTTTAACGCGCCGTTTTTTTCACGTTTTTTAACGCGCCGTTTTATACTTTTTTTACGTTTTACGTAAATTTTTTTACGTTTTACGTTAAAATTTTTACTTTTTACGTTTTACGTTTTACGTTAACATTTTTACGTTTTACATAAACTTTTTACGTTTAACGTAAAACGTTTTACGTAAAACTTTTTACGTTTTACGTTTTTATGTTTTACGCTAAAAAGTTTACAGTTTACGTTTTACGTTTTACGTTAAAAAGTTTACGTTTTACATTAAAAAGTTTACGTTTTACGTTAAAAAATTTACGTTTTACGTTAAAAAGTTTACGTTTTACGTTTTACGCTTTACGTTAAAAAGTTTACGTTTTACATTTAAAAATTTAAGTTTTACGTTGCAAAAAAATGGGCAGAGTTTCCTCTGTTTTTGGTCGCCCCGACAACACAAGTTGTCGTTATAATTTTCAAAATTCAATAATCAATCACAATATCATTTTTTTGTCAACTATATCAAAACGTAACAATACTTTGACCGAATCGGTTCGAGCTCGTTTTCACGAAAATAAATAGAACTATAAAATTAACGAAATAAATCGCACCATAAAATCTTTACCAATCTTCGCGTCGAGACGTTGACTGAGTTGACCGAGTTGAGTCGCTGAGTCGACCGAGCCCGAAATTGAACCTGACCGAGTTCCAAAACTGACCCGAATCCCGAGATCTGAACCGAAGCCGTTTACCACAGTTAACCGAGCCGCTGACCAAGGTTGACTTTGTTGACCTGAACCCATAACCAATCTAACCCGACTCGTTGAACGATAACCGAACCCCATAAAACCCTTGAAACCCTAGAAACAGCAGCACCACCGTCGCCTGTCTTCACTGCCGCCGACGAAACAGAGATGAAAAAGAACATGGACTTACCGGAGATCTTGTCGAAACAGCAGCACCACCGTCGCCTGTCTTCACTGCCGCCGCCGTGAGCGGCGGCGCCGCTCCTCCTCCTCCGTCCTTTCTCTCTCTCCTCTCGAACCGTTTCTCTCTCTCTCTCCTCATTCCTCTCGTTCCTGTTCTCTCTCTCCTCTGATTCTTGTCAACTAACCGCCGCTCACCATCGTCATCTTCTCAGGCGGGTCACCGGAAAACCCTCTTGATCGTCGTCGTCCACAATCACTCTGTCACAAGTATCCTTCATGTCCAGGCTGTATGACCCACAAGAATCGAGATCCACTGTGATTTCGGACCCTCTAAATCATCAAATGTGTTGAGTATAAGCCCATGGGCTCTTGGGTTTTCTGTGATTTCGGGAGGTTCAACTAATTAAAGTGATAAACACAATCGAAGTCGGTAATGGTGGTGGTGTCAATTCAGATCTGCAAGTTTAAACAAAATGAAGTCGGTAATGGTGGTGGTGGTAGTGGCGCCGGTAATGGTGTGTAGTGTCTTCGGTAATGGTGGTGGTGTGTAACGGCGATGGTAATGGTGGTGGTGGTGTGTAGTGGCAATGTAATGGTGGTGGTGGTGTGTGGAGAATGGTGTTTTCAGATTCAGAGATAGAGGTCTGGAGTTCAGAAGTTTGTGTAAATGAGAGATGAGAGAGGAGAGAGGTTTTTATAAATTCAGAAACTTTAAATGAAGAGAGAGAAGATTAGACATTATGATCACAATACCCCTTTTTCTTATTAGTTGAGAGTGGTTCTCACGGTTCTTACAACTGAATGTGTTTTTTATTTTAGCGGATATATATATATATATATATATATATATATATATATATATATATATATATATATATATATATATAGGGGGCCGCTAGAATGAGAACCACCACGAGTTATGAGAACCGCGACCCGCGGGTGGCCGTTGACCACGAAATTTTTTTTACATCTAGATCCGTATATTTTAAGGCCGGGTGTAAATTTTGGGTTCAAACGGCGCCCCCGAGGGGGTAGTTTTTTACGCCCAAAGTTTGGGTTTTTTTAATTTTTCTTTTTTTTTTTAGCAAACTTTGGGCGTAAAAAACTACCCCCTCGGGCGCGCCGTTTGAACCCAAAATTTACACCCGGTCTTAAAATATACGGATCTAGGTGTAAAAAAAATTTCATGGTCAACAGCCACCCGCGGGTCGCGGTTCTCGTGGTTCTCATAACTCGTGGTGGTTCTCATTCTAGCGGCTCCCTATATATATATATATATATATATATATATTTATCACTTGTCAGGCATGTTAAACATATGTATTTATTTTTATCACTTGTTGTGAGAGCATATGTCTATCGCTTGCGTCAATCACGTATTGTGGCTTAAACAGATGAAACAACACTAGTGCTGAATAGTTCAAAGTTTGAAGAACATGTGTGAAACAGTAGCTTCGTACGAAGCTGGCTTCGTATGAAGGCACAACTATGGCAGCTTCGTACGAAGCCAACGAGTTCCTTGTGCGAACCCATGTGTCTATAAATAGTAGTGAGGTCTTGTTCATTTGTATCTTTTGGGCATTCTTGAGGCGAAGCTCTGCCCGTTTGTTTTCACGGTGTAAACTCTGTCAAATCAGTAAAGGAAAACAGTTATAATTACATCTCCGTGTTCTATCCACACACGTGATTGGATTCTGCACATTTCACGTGTCGGTACGCATTCAACGGTTAACGGATTTGATCCAGATCCTGAATTCACAACTGGTATCAGAGTAAGTGTTTGTTTGCATGGATCAGAGACACGAAGATTCAAGTTTCTACATCAGATTCAAAGCCAAAATCATCATTTCCTACTCATATCTTCTTCTACATTTTTTTTGAAACTTAAAGCTCAGATCTACAAAGTTTTAACGGTTAAATACGGCTGATTTTTGAATATATTGTGTGAAAACTGTTTTTGAACAATTCTACAAATTTTCAGATCAAAATTCTAACAAAATCAAGATCAAATCAGTGAAAAACTATGAAAAACGTAATAATGTTTTGGCAGTGTAGCTTCGTACGAAGTCACAAAACCAGCTTTGTACGAACTCAGCTCTTTAGTTGTGATATTGAAAAACTTGGCTTCGTACGAACCCAGCTTCGTACGAACACAACTTTATAGGTTCGGACATTTTAGCTTCGTACAAACGGAGAAGTTTGTGTGTTTTTGATTTTCATATTTAATCAAGTGTTTGATTGTGTATTTGAAAGTGATCATGGCTGAAGAATTCTACAACACATTTTACAAAGCATACACTTTAGAGTCTCTTGAAACATCAACTGTTGCACCAAAAAACATTTCAAAAGCTATAACTGAGAACATAAATCATGATAATTTTTACTGAACTAACTCAAAACCACCAAAACTTGATAGTATTGATGATTACACTTGGTGGAAAGAGAGATTTATTAACTGGGAAAAAGCTTATGCTCATGAGAGTTGATTTTGTATGGAATTCGGGTACAGCAGACCGGTAGATGATAAAAATGAAGAAATTCCACTTAAAAGCTTATCAATTGAAGACAAAAAGAGTTTTTCTTATGAACAAAGAATGATTAATACAACAATCGATCAGAGATGACATTTTTGCATTGCTTAATCATGATGGGTCATCAAAATCTGTGTGGGAAGCGTTAAGAGTGAAAGCTGAGGGTGGAAAGCCGATAAAAAGAATAAAATATCTTTACTTAAAAAGGAATTTGATTTGTTTGATGGTATAAAAGGAGAATCTGTGAGACAAATGATTGAAAGATTTTTTCACCTTAAAATTGAACTTGACAGGTTTGGGATAGAAAAAAACTCGTGAAGAAATCATTGACAAAATTATTGAAGCGTTACCACGTGCTGATCAATGGCAGACATTTGTTTTTATTCTTAAAAATGATGTGTTGTATGATACAATTACTTTGGATGCTTTGATTGAGAAAACAAAAACAGAGAAAAATGAGCAGCTCTTCGAATAAGCAAAATGTGGGTCTTTACTACAGGGGAAATGTACCTTTAGTGTCGACTAATCAGTCACCAAAAATTGGTACAGCTTTCAGTGTCGAAAAGTCAAAAGATGCATAGAAAAGCTCTTCAAGTTACAATCCAGGATATCATTCGTCTTCAACAACTTCAAATGAAGAAGAACCCGAAGAGATTAATTTTAACATTGCATTAAAGTTGAAAAATTCTCCGAAAATGAGTATCAATGCTGCTAAATAACAGATGAGCTTCTTAGCATCAATTCTGGAGTTATATGAGAGTCTGGTAGTGGGGAGAATCGGAAACCCCGAAATGACAAAAGAAGATTATGACCAGATAGATCCAGAAGAGATGGAACTCATTGACATCAGATGGTGTTTAGCCAGTGGCATTAGAAGAGCGTAACGGTTTATGGAGATTACAGGCAGGCAATGTCTTGATGGTTCAAACACAAAGCTGGGATTTGATAAGTCAAAGGTTACACGCTTTCGATGTAAGCAGAAAGGTCATTTCAAAAGAGAGTGTGTCAACCGGGAAGTAGCTGATCATGCCAATCCATTTCATGATGATTACTATAAGAAAGCCATTTATCGTAGAAACAGTGATCAATCTTCAAAGTCGGATATAGAGCAGATTGCTGAAGGGTCATCTAAAGAGAAGAAACAAACGATGCTAACAATTCGTGATGGTAATTCTAGACCCAAGGCGGTTCATGATGATGAAGGATTTGACTGGAGCATATATATACCGGAAGATGATAAACGAGCTTTGGTAGCTATGGTGAAAAAGAGATCGAAAGAAGAGATTCTGAAAGAAAAAAACGTACAAAGAAAGATGTATTGTAGACTACAGAATCAAAGAAATGCAGCAAGAGTTTGAGGAAGCTAAGAATTTTCGAAGATGGGACAAGAAACGAGAGTGTTATGTTAATAGCAAAGGAGAACCAGTTGTTTATCCAAGAGAAGTGGTGTATAATGATGTTCTTGTAGTAATCCCTCTGTCTAGAGAATACTATTCAAATGTCGAAAAAGATAAAAATTATGTTAAAAAGCTGGACAAGATAATCAGGGATGTCATGACAGCAAGCCTGAGGCAGAGAGATGAAGAAAGAATGAAGAAAACTGTTGAAAATTTGGTGGATGAATTGAAGAAGGTTGCAGAAGAAGGGAAAGAAGAAGTTGATGAAGAGAAACAGGAGGAAGCTGATGAGAAGTTGAAAAAATCGATTGATGTAGTTGATGCTGGTGAAACTGTTACTGAGGAACAGCAGGAGAAGGAAGCTGATCAGAAGCAAACGGCAGAAAAAGCCGAGATGCCAACTACTGAGGTAAATATTTCAACTGAATCTTCTGAAATGTTAAATAACCCTGTTGAACAATGCAAGAAATGCATGAAAACGTGCAGTCCTTGTACTGAAAAAGATAAAAAAAAATTCAGAACAAGAGATATAGAATTTACTAAAATTGAAAGAGTTTTCAAAGATAAATGCAAAGAAATGTTTGAAAATGTAAAGGTTTTAAAAGATAACGATGAAAGGCTGATACAAAAATGTAAAGTTTTATAAAAAGAAAATGAGATTTTGAAAGAAAAATGTTCAGCAATGACAGAAGAGTTATCACAAAAAGAAAATACTTTTCAAGAAATGAAAACAGAGTATGATTCAATAAAACTTGCATATCATATTACAAAAGAGTCATACGAAGCAGTGAAAAGTCAAATAAATCTTGTTCAATCAAGATTGAAATATTGTTCTGAAACATCTGAAGCACTTAAAAGACAATATGAAATAAAACAACAAGTTGTAAATTCTTATATTGAAGATGTTGCTGAGCTTAAACGTAAAATAGCTGATTTAGAACATGATAATAACAAGTTGCATAGTTATCACGCTTCATCATATGTTCTTGAACGCATTTTCAATCTAAAACGGATGATAAAGATTCTGAGAAAAACAAGAAAGGAATTGGCTCAGAATATCATCAGGTTCCACCACCGTTTGAGGAAAAATTCACATTCTATGATGACGAGAAGGTGTAAAAAGCTTTCAACATGGTTGATCAATTGCCAGATAATATAAACGTAACCTATTCCAAATCTGATGATACTAGTGAATCAGAGGTGGTAGGTAAGGTTGTTGAAAGTGTTTTGCAAGATGATTATACCAAAACAGATAAGTCCGAGTCACAGGATGAAAATGAGGGAAGTTTTCATGAGAGTTATCTTAAAAATTCAAAATCTGAGAAAGATGCATATGATTATCCGATAGGATTGCTTATACCATGATTGGATCGGACAAATTATTCTCAGATATTGAAGTACCGATTCAGAATGTGATTTCGGAAAAGATTGACTAGGTTTTCGAATTGGTAGAAATTGAAAAGTCTGAAATTGACAAATTTGCTGGAAAGAGCAATAAAACTTTTTTATAACAAACCTGGTTACAAAAAGAAAAACATGAAGGCTGGGTTGGGTTATAAAAAGAAACAAAATAAGAAACGGTTTGAAAAGCTAAATTATCAGAAAAAGACGAACTTTGTTCATGGAACAAGTTCTGAAGAAGAAAAAGAACTCCAATTTAGACGACAGTCTAATGAAGAGTTCTATGCTCAGAAAAAGCAACAACAACAGGCCAAAGATGTTTCAAAAAGAACATGTTTTAAATGTAATCAAACTGGACATCTTGGTCGCAAATGTCCAAATCCGAAGTCTGTTATTGTTGAAAAGAAAAAGAAAATTGAGGTTGAAACACAGAAATCAACCAAACAAACTTGGATTATGAAAAAATTCAAGTTTGAGTCAAAACAATATTGGAAACCAGTGACACCCAAATTTAGGACAACACAAAGCTGGAAAACAAATGTTGATATATAACAACCCTCCCAAGACCCCTTAACTTAACCCTAAAGGTCCTAAAATATAACCCGTATACGAGAAACGAGCTTTAAATACCTTAATATTTATAAAAATCAAATAAAAGTCGACACCCGAAGCCCTCGCGGGCCGCGACCTATTGCTCAGTTTCTATCGCGGGGCATGAGTCCCTTTGTTTACCAGACACGGGCATTGCGCCACGTGTCCGGTTACACGACGAGCCAAACCCTTGACTCACCTAAACTACGCCCTAGTCTACTTTTGTCGTGAGCCGCGAAAGAAGAGGAGAGGAGCTTCTCGGGCCGCGAGCCGCCCCTCGGCTAGCCTATAAAAGAGGCTTCAGGCCTCATCTGATCATCGTTTAATTCTATTTTCTCTCCCAAACTTTCTGTTAGTCTAAATACTCGGGATATAATACCCATATAAAGCGAAGCTGTACCTCGTTGTAAGTATTATAACCCCTATTTGTTACCCTACACGATCGATCTAGGGCTCCGTGACGCATGTCAAGGCTCTACCTAACTTGGTCGTTGGAGTTCTGTCTCGTGTTACACCCGATTGATCTAGGACTTTGTAATCCATGTCAAGGCTCTGCCTGACTCAGTCATTGGAGTTCTGTCTTGAGTTGTACGGTTAATGTGATTTGGGTTATTTTACTAACACGTGTATATTGTTTAATTTTAATAGATAATAACTAGGAGAATCACCAGGAAGCTATAGTAGTATCACCTAAATCAACAAAGTGAGTACATCTTGCTTTTTGTCACCTTTTTGTAAATCTTTTTATGAATCATTGTCCAAACATTTTACAAAACCCTAATTGTTTATCAAGATACTTACATTGATTAAGTATTTGTAATTCTACAATTATCATCAGTATGTGGGGTTTTGTATACATTACTTGAAAGTCGTTACTATTATGAATAGTAGCATGACCACAAGCACGGGGGACAATGGTTTCCCAGTAGCAATATTGTGTTGATTAATTGGATAGATGCGAGCATTGTAAATCTTAATACTGTAAAGATTATAAAACTGTTTTGATTAAACTGGGATGCACTCGCCAGTATTTCTTGTTGATAAAACCTTTTTAAAACGCGTTTCAGGTAACTTAATGTGAAGCTAATAGAAGGCAGCTGGAGAGCACTGAAGGCTTAAAGTTATGGCTATAAAAGTTACCAAATAAGAAACAGAGCTTATGTTTTCAATAATTAGGGTTTATCCCTACAAATGTATTGTCAAATGAACTTGGGTTTTATCCCATTTATTATTATAAGAGTTTGGTGTTTAACTCTGATAAAAATATTTCCTAACTATGGTCCTGATGTATTAATTCTGCTGCCGTATTGATAAACACCGATACCATCTGACTGGTTCGCGGCACCTGCTCTCGGGGCCGGGGGCTACGACAGAAGGTGGTATTAGAGATACCGCCACTTGTTTAAGCCAATGAGGTGTTCCGCTTATATTCTAAATAAATTGTGTTAGGAAATAATTCATGTGAGTATGTGTAAATATGTATATTATTACTTTGTGTTATTTGAAAATTTGTTTGTTTACAATATGAGTGAGCAAGGTACATCCGATGCTTATCATTAATTAGCTAGTTCCCCAAAAGATGAAGGAACCTCATCTCTGCCAAACCCATCAGGATACTCAGCAGATACTGAGGAAGGAATATTTATTTTTAGGGTACAGTCTGAGGAGCCATTCCCTCCTAAAAAGAGAGGATGGTTTAATAGGGGAGCACATGAGAGGAGGAAGAGGATGAAGAAATTACAACAACAGAGAGCATTAGTCAGAGCTAATAGGGAAGTGAATGCACAAACCCAAGAAGCAGTCAATAGGCCACCGTGGGAAGAGGAATTTGATAGACAGTTGACAGATTTCCATATGCTAGCCACTACAGCAGTAGACTCGAACCTAAACCAAATAGCTAAACCACCACTGTTACCCTTATTCATAGATCACCAAATGCTAGAACCAAACTAGGAAAACCAATTCCCGATACCTGCATTCGATCCCAATAAGTTACCTAGAATCCCAACCCCAATCTCTTCAGAATATGATCCATGGTTAGATGACAATAGGTCGTATATACTCCTGAAGAACCAGTGCCAGAACCACCATTAAACCCATCAATGAGTCAAGAATATGTGTAGGAACCCCACCAGTATGGCGAAAATTTAGTGGACGAAGGAAATAGAATTCGACAGATAGGAGAAAAGCTAGTTTGGAAATATGATGAGAATGAGATGCAGTATTGAATGAATGACACCTAGAATAATACCTAGATATTTGTGTAATTTTGTACTTTGAATATATATATATATATAATATATATATATATATAACCAACTAAAATAAATATAGATGCATAACTACTAGTATGTTTTATTTTCAGTAGTAATTTGTAACCGATGCATATGTATAAATATATATAAAAAGAGTAAACTCACAATATTCCACGTTTTTGATCAACCTGCTTGTGTAATTATTGTATAAATGTCTGAATTAAATATTATTATGCACCTGATAAATGTTTACAATTCAGATGTCGAATGAAGTAAATCAGGAAAACCAGAATAATGATAATAACGAGAACCAAGTGAATAATAGTGCCATCGAACATATAGTCGCACAAGGAATTATAGATGCTATGCCTTATATTATCAAGACACTTAAGGAAGCAGAAAATAATAAATCTGTAACTGGAAGTAAACGCCAACCCACTGAACCAAGTCATAGTATGAACAAAAATCACCAACCCCTGATCCAAGATCCAATTCCAAAAAGAAGAAGAACCATTTCTTATGGTTGTTCTTATAAAGAATTCTTGGCCTGCAAACCAATAGAATTCTCAGGCAATGAAGGAGCCATTGCAGCATTACGTTGGATAGAAAAGACAGAAGCAGTCATAAAAATAAGTAAATGTGCAGATGAAGATAAGATTATGTTTGCTTCTAATCTATTCAAGAATGCAACTTTAGAATGGTGGAATACTATTCTCCAGTCTAGAGGAAGTGATAGAGTTTATTATATGGAATGGACCAATTTTAAGGAAATGGTTGAAAGAAAATTATGTCCTCCCAATGAAAAGGAACAAATTTCCAATAAATTCCTAAATCATAAGATGACCGGAATAGATTGCAAAGGTTACATTACCATATTCTTTGAATATGCTAGGATAGTACCAACCTTAGCCTCACCTGAACCAGTATTAATCTCCCGTTATATTTGGGGATTAATTAGTGAAATCAGACACGTAGTAAAGGCAACTAGACCTCCAACCATAGAAGAAGCGGTAGAACTAGCCAACACCCTGACTGATGAAGTGGTACGCACACAAGAGGAAAACCAGAGAAAGAACCTAGCTCAAAGGCTTACCCAGGAATTTCTCTACGGTAATTCCAATAGTGGGAAAGGTACTAGTTCTTCCTCTGCTCCTTACTGCAAGACTTGTAAAAAGAAGCATTATGGGAAATGTGCAAGGTATTGTAATTTCTGCAAGAAACCTGGACATAAGGAAGAAGAATGTCGAACAAAAGCTAGCAATAGGCTATGCTTCAATTGTGAAGAAGCGGGTCACATCAAACCGAACTGTCCGAAACTAGCTCTAGTAGCAACCAGCAAAGCTAAGACAACTGAAAGACCTAAGAAGAATGCCAGAGCATTTGTTCTAACAGCTAAGGAAGCTAAGATGATTTCGGATGTGATTATCGGTACGGTTTTAGTTAATGACATTTTTTCCAAAGTATTATTTGACTTTGGTGCAAACCAAAGTTTTATCAATACTTCTTTCTACCAACTTCTCGACCAACCATTTACCAAACTTCCACAAAACTGCCTGGTAGAGACGGCAAATGGAGAATCTATTAAGATAAATGAAATCTTGCAGGAAGCAAAAATAGAAATTCAAAACCACCAATTCTTTGCTAACCTTTACCAAATGAACCTAGCCGGATTTGATATTGTATTAGGAATGGATTGGTTGGTAGCCAATCATGCCAGTATTTTATGTGATCGAAAGTTAGTACAAGTATGTACACCAACGGGTGAAAAGATCACAATTAAAGGAGATAAGTCAACCAGATCGATAAAATTCATCTCTGTGATAAAAGCTGCAAGTTATGAAAGGAAATGAGGAATAGTGTATATGATTTTGGTAATCATTAATACTAAAGGAAAACAATTAAAAGATATTCCTGTAATATCTAAATTCTTAGATGTTTTTCCAGAAGAGTTACCTGGATTACCATCAGATAGAGAGGTTGAATTTGGAATTCACCTAATATCAGGAATTGCACCAATTGCCATAGCACCGTACCGATTATCACCAACGGAGATGCAGGAACTGAAGAAACAACTTGGCGAACTTCTTGATAAGGGCTTCATACAACCAAGTTCATCACCGTGGGGAGCACCGGTGTTGTTTGTTAAAAAGAAGGATGGATCGATGCGTATGAGCATTGATTATCGAGAATTGAACAAGGTTACGATTAAAAATCGATACCCACTACCGAGAATCGATGATCTGTTCGATCAACTTAAGGAGCTCGATTCTTTTCTAAGATCGATTTACGTTCAGGATATCATCAACTGAAAGTACAGGAAGAGGACATTACTAAACTGCTTTCAGAACAAGGTACAGTCATTATGAATTTACGGTCATGCCATTTGGTTTAACCAATGCCCCAACCGCATTTATGGACATGATGAACAGGATATGTAAACCATACCTTGATAAATTCATAATTGTCTTTATAGATGATATTCTAATTTACTATAAGAGTAAAGAGGATCATGTAGAACATCTGTATACACTTCTGACACTGTTGAGAAAAGAGAAGCTTTATGCTAAATTCTCAAAATGCGAATTTTGGTTACAAGAAATGCAATTCCTTGGACATTTAGTTAATCATGAAGGAATTCATGTGGACCCCACAAAGATCGAGGCCATTACTATTTGGAAAGCACCTGAATCACCAACAGAGGTAAGAAGTTTTCTTGGACTGGCAGGATATTATAGATGGTTAATCTAAGATTTCTCTGGGATAACCATTCCATTAACCAAACTGACCTGCAAATCAGTTAAGTTTGAATAGGGACCAAAACAGGAAGAAGCCTTTAGAATTATTAAGCAAAGATTAACCAATTCACCCATACTTGCATTACCAGAAGGAACTGAAGATTTTATAGTCTATTGTGAAGTGTCTAAGTTAAGATATGGATGTGTGTTGATGCAACATCAGAAGGTTATAGCCTATGCCTCTAGAAAACTCAAGAAACATGAAGAGAATTACACGACCCATGATCTAGAGTTAGGAGCCATAATTTTTGCCCTTAAGATTTGGAGACACTATCTTTATGGTAATAAGTTTGTTCTCTTCACAGATCATAAAAGTTTAAGATATATTTTTGGGCAAAAAGAATTAAATATGAGACACAGACGATGGATGGAAATGCTTAGTGATTATGATTGTGAGATTTAGTATCATGTGGGAAAAGCCAATGTAGTAGCTGATGCTTTAAGTCGAAAGTATCATGAAAAGCCGAAACGAGTACGTTCTCTCAGGTTAAATCTACAAGTAGATTTAAATGAGCAAATTAGAGAGATACAGAAAACAACAATCAAGGATGATGCTGAAAGTTTAAAAGGAATGGTTAAGGAATTAGAACAAGGATCAGACGAAATTTGGAGATTCCATAAGAAAAGGATCTGGATACCTAAATAAGGAAACCTACGCCACATAATTCTAGAAGAAGCTCATAAGTCTAAGTATACGATACATCCCGGAAGAGATAAGATGTATCAAGATCTAAGAAAGAATTTCTGGTGGATAGGAATGAAAAAGGATATAGCAAAGTACGTTCCTAAATGTCTAACCTGTTCACAGGTTAAAGCCGTACATCAGAAACCCTAAGGGTTATTACAACAATTAGAAATGCCAATATGGAAATGAGAACTGATAACAATGGATTTTGTTACTAAATTACCCAAGACTCGAAAAGGTAATGATACAATCTGGGTGATTGTAGACAGATTGGCCAAATCTGCTCATTTCTTACCAATGAAGGAAACTTTCAGTATGGAACAATTAGCCAAGTTATATGTAAATAAAATAGTTTGACTATATGGAATTCCTTTATCTATTGTATCTGACAGAGATAGCCGTTTGACTTCTCATTGTTGGACTAGTTTCCAAAAAGCAATGGGAACCAGGTTAAATCTAAGCACAGCTTATCATCCATAAACAGACGGACAAAGCGAAAGGACAATACAAACAATGGAAGATATGCTTAGAGCCTGTGTAATTGATTTTGGAGGAAATTGGGATGATCATTTACCATTAATAGAATTTTCCTACAATAACAGCTATCATACTAGCATTAATGTTGCACCTTTTGAAGCACTTTATGGACGAAAGTGCCGAACTCCAGTCTGTTGGGTAAAAATTGCAGAAAAGCAACTATCTGGACCAGAGATAGTGCAAGAAACAACGGACAAGATAATTCAAGTCAATGAGAGACTAAAAGCAGCACGAGATCGTCAAAAGAGCTATGCAGATAACAGACGAAAACCTTTGGAATTTCAAGTAGGTGATAAGGTATTGTTAAAAGTTTCTCCATGGAAAGGAGTAGTCAGATTCGTTAAAAGGGGAAAGCTAAGCCCCATGTATGTTGGACCTTTTAAGATTGTTAGAAGGATAGGACTAGTAGCTTATCAGCTACAACTGCCCGAGGAAATGACAGGAATAAATGATGTGTTTCATGTTTGTAATCTCAAGAAATGCTTAGCTGACGAATCATTAGTAATACCTCTTCAGGACATAGAGATAAATGAGAAACTTAAGTTTGTAGAGAAACCCATTCAGATTGAAGATAGAAAGATCAAGAATCTCAAACACAGGAGACTAGTTCTCGTCAATGTGAAATGGGATTCACAGAGAGGACCAGAATACACATGGGAGCTCGAGTCAGAAATGCAAAGGAAATATCCACACCTATTCCAGTAGAACTCGAGGACGAGATCTAAAAGAAGGTGGGGTGGATATAACAACCCTCATAAGACCCCTTAACTTAACCCTAAACGTCCTAAAATATACCCCGTATACGAAAAACGAGCTTAAAATACCTTAATATTTATGAAAATCAAATAAAAGTCGATACCCAAAGCCCTCGCGGGCCGCGACCCAATTCTCAGGATCTGTTGCGGGGTGCGAGTTATTTTGTTTGCCCGACACGGCATTGCGCCACATGTCCGGTTACACGACGAGCCTACCCCTTGACTCACCTAAGCTACGCCCTAGTCTACCTTTGTCGCGGGCCGCGAATGAAGAGGAGGGGGCTTCTCGGGCCGCGAGCCGCCCCTCGGCCAGCCTACAAAAGAGGCTTCAGGCCTCATTTGATCGTCGTTCAATTCTATTTTCTCTCTCAAACTTTCTGTTAGTCTAAATACTCGGGATATAATACCCCTATAAAGCGAAGCTCTGCCTCGTTGTAAGTATTATAACCCCTATTTGTTACCCTACACGATCGATCTAGGGCTCCATAACGCATTTCAAGGCACTGCCTGACTCAGTCGTTGGAGTTCTGTCTCATGTTACACTCGATTGATCTAGGACTCCGTAATGCATGTCAAGGCTCTGACTGACTCAGTCATTGGAGTTCTGTCTCGAGTTGTATGGTTAATGTGATTTGGTTTATTTTACTAACACGTGTGCATTGTTTAACTTTAATAGATAATAACCAGGAGAATCACCAGGAAGCTATAGTAGTATCACCTAAATCAACAAAGTGAGTACATCTTACTTTTTGTCACCTTTTTGTAAATCTTTTTATGAATCATTGTCCGAACATTTTACAAAACCCTAATTGTTTATCAAGATACTTACAGTGATTAAGTATTTATAATTCTACAATTATCATCATTATGTGGGGTTTTGTATACATTACTTGAAACTCGTTACTATTGCAAATAGTAGCATGACCGCAAGCACGGGGGACAATGGTTGCCCAGTAGCAATACTGTGTTGATTAATTGGATAGATGCAAGCATTGTAAATCTTAATACTGTAAAGATTATAAAACTGTTTTGATTAAACTGGGATGCGCTCACCAGTATTCCTTGATGATAAAACCTTTTTAAAACGCGTTTCAGGTAAATTAATGTGAAGCTAATAGAAGCCAACTGGAGAGCACTGAAGGCTTAAAGTTGTGGCTATAAAAGTTACTAAATAAGAAACGGAGTTTATGTTTTTAATAATCAGGGTTTATCCCTACAAATGTATTATCAAATGAACTTGGGTTTTATCCTATTTATTATTATAAAAGTTTGGTGTTTAACTCTGATAAAAATATTTCCTAACTACGGTCCTGATGTATGAATTCCGCTGCCATATTGATAAACACCGATACCATCTAACTGGTTCGCGACACCCGCTCCCGGGGCAGGGTTCGGGGGCTACGACATGATATTACAAAACCTAACCAGCTTTGGAAACCAAAATTTGTTGAACCAAAACAAAACATTCAAAACAATTCAAGATTTTATAAAAGAAATGTTTCAAAAGGTCAAGTCTGGGTTGAAAAGAATGAAAAAAACTATCCAGTTTTACCTGGAAAGATACACATTCAACTACCTGAGTCAAAGCAGGCTTGGGTTACTTTGTTCAAGTGATTGAGTTGATTGAATGTGCAGGTGCTCCAGATGTCGATTGACTGTCAAGATAAAAGAGGGAGCAGCCTGGCACGAGAGGCGATGGAACATCCCTGCAACTGAAAACAGGGAGTTTGTTTGTTTTCTGTAAATAAATAAACCATATATCAAAAATCCTAAAAAATCAAAAAATTTAAAAACCAAAAATATGTTTTTACTTGGTTAAAAAAATTGAAAAACGAAAAAAAATTGTTTGTGTTTTTTTTTAAATCTGCCAAAAATAAAAAATTTAAAAATTGTTGTTGAGTGAATATGCCGAAACCCTCACGGCTGAACAAACATGATTATTTCACAACTAAAAATGGTTATGTGTTGTAAATCATGGGGGTATTTTCTACAAAACAGAGCATCTAAAGCAGAAAATGGATGGCGAGGCAAATCTATCTACATCGGTTTGTTAAATTTTCTTTAAATGTTTTGAATTTTAGGGGGAGTAAAAATTTCAGAAAATACAAAAACATTTGAGAATTTTGAAAAAGCCAAAAACAATATAAAATGAAAAAGAGTTTTTGTGTAAAAAAAGGAAATGATAGTACATCAGTAGACAATCACAGTACGCTAAAGAAATGGAATGTTAAAATATGATAAACAGTCTCACTGATGATATGCCAGTAGGTTTTTACACATTTAGTAGATTGATGTCGAGATATAAACATAATATCAATAACTTACTTATCTTGTGGGGAACATCTCTCGGATATATGGGTAATCCCTGAAATCTTGTTTGAGAGATTAGCAGATTCAAAGATACTAGGTCTTTATTCTTTTTGATATCTGGGGTATTATGTTTGGTCTTCTGATATCGCGGAAGCATTGGCCTAGACCTCGTATAATACTTTATGTGTTTTAAAAGCTTTCCCTCTGCATAAAAATTGAAAAATATCAAAAGATGTAATTAAAATGCAGTTGTAAAGAAGATCGCTAAGTGGGACACACCTAAAGTCGAGCCTTTATCTCTTTGACTGAACAGTAGTTCATACCTGAGCTCTCAAGGTCTCGCAATAACCCAGAGTACAGATATCAATATAGTATGTTCACCTGTAAGACTGAATCTTGGGAATTTTTATATGGGAGTATATCCTGAGGTGGGACACGCGAATAGTTTAGGGCTTAAAACATTAATATCATATCTCAAATCAGTTGAACTTTGTGTGAAAATTTAAGTGGATCAGTATACTGACAATCTAAGTGAATCATTTAGAACTTAAAGTGTTTATAGCTCAACGGTGCTAGTGATTTGTCATAAACTAATATAATCCTCTGACACAAACTCAAACAAAATATTCTCTATAAATATTTCTTTATTGTTTTAGCATAAACTTTGAAAAATACAAAAAGATTTTGTTTCTACTTTATTTTAGACAACCGATGTTTGAAAGCTAAGTTTCAAATTCTAAGTATGCTGAACTTATTTCTGAAAGTAAACAAGTTCATTAATTTGAAATTTAAGGTTTTATTGAAAAATTTCAAAAATAGTTTGTGAAATCTCCAAGGTCATTAAATTGGACTTGGAAGATTATCTGTGAGGCTTTTGGATGACTAAAATTGTCAAATATGTGAAGATATTTGTTAGGGGGAGAAAGTCAGGAAATCCTGGAAATAACATATTGTTACATTTACAATCAGAGCCATGTTTCTGTTTCTGATTCTGAATATGTGGGTTTAAGGGTCAGGTAATCGTTCTGAAAAATCCTAAATTTTAGACAAATCACAGATTTCTGTTAACAAACGATGTCCTGTGCAAGTCACATATTTGAAATGCTCTAGCTTATCATTGTTAAATGTCTAGAGCTAGTGTTTCATTTGTAATCTTTAAATTGTCAAATATCTTTCAAATGTTTTGAGATTTTGCAGATGATAGAGCCAGACTTTGATCCTGATAGCTGAGCTTTATGGGGAATCTGAAGACGAGCTCAAAGAAAGGGGGAGCTTGTAGAGTCATGTGTTGATCCTTGTAGCTGAAAGCACGGAAGCTTAAAGCAAGGGGGAGCTTGAGCTGATCGAAAGAGGGAGCAACTGAAGTTGAAATCAGATCCACGGGGATTCTGTTAGATCAAGGGAGAGTTTGTGGTTGGTGATAATGTCAAAGACTTATGGAAGACTCAGAGAGAGACGAAAAGCTACGAGATTGACTACAGCAATATCCAAGGGGGAGTCTGTGAGTGCATATGTCTATCGTTTGCGTCAATCACGTATCGTGGCTTAAACAGATGAAACAAGACTAGTGCTGAACAGTTCAAAGTTTGAAGAACATGTGTGAAATAGCAGCTTCGTAGGAAGGCATAACTATGGCAGCTTCGTACGAGGCCAACCATTTCCTTGTGCGAACCCATGTGTCTATAAATAGTAGTGAGGTCTTGTTCATTTGTATCTTTTGGGCATTCTTGAGGCAAAGATCTGCCCATTTTTTTTTCACGGTATAAACTCTGTTAAATCAGTAAAGGAAAACAGTTATAATTACATCTCCGTGTTCTATCCACACACATGTTTGGATTCCGTACATTTCACGTGTCGATACGCATTCAACGGTTAACAAATTCAATCTAGACCCTGAATTCACACTTGTCCGATTTTTGTATATCTTCCATTAATTATAGTAGTCTTATATATTCTCCATATATATATATTTGTCCAAATGTTGTCCAAGTGTCCATGGTCCATAATTTGATTAGGAATATATATGTAAATATATTTTGGAATTTTGTCCATACACCCATTTATGGGTGATTATGTATTTATTATTTATAAATATTTCCTTGTGTATTTTTATGTGTATTTGGTGTTTATACTCATTGGGAGTATTTAGTGTATTTTATGTTCCAAAATGAACACTAATATATATTACATATAATATACACATAGCACATAATTTTGTGACCACTAAATATATATTTTTCTCCCTATAATATACATATTTATACTTGTTTTAATTCTTGAAGAAAACTCTATTTTCTTAACTTGTATTTTGTATAAAAATTAGGGAAAACCTTTGGTAAATATTGGTGAACAATTTTGTAGAATAAGTTTCATAAAAGTTTATATTTTTCTAAGTGTCAAAATTTTATAAAATTTTTGACATAGTCTACCCTAAAAATGGAGGTTTTCCTATGTTTTAAAACTTGTGTTTATTTTCTTTTAATCACCAAAACATCAAGATTCAACAATTTTCACAAGTAAAGATCACTAAACCATCATACTTTTTCATGTGGTGAACTTGAAATTTCATAAAAATGTGTAGTAATTTAGATCTATACACTAAACATATAGATCCACTTAGATTCAAGCTTCTTTGTGAATTTTTGTAAACTTTAATGAAATTTTATTTTATAAACTTGATCATCCAAGAGTTTTGTAAGTTCAAGAACATGAGAAATCCATTTTAAAAATAGTTTCAAGTTCACTTTAAAGATTTTCAAGTTCAACATCATGGATCTTTCAAGATCCATGCTTAAACTTGTTAGATCTAAGCTTCTAACAAGCTTACATATGATGGATCTAAAGAAAAATACAAGATCAACAACTTCATAACATACATCAAACAACATTAAAACCACTTGATTTTCTTTAGATTATGTTAGTTCTTCATGTGTTCATCTTTTAAAGTTTAACTTTCTTGATGGTGTAACTTGTACATACTACTAATATGAAGTAAAATGGTGATTAGAAGGCTTACTACTAGCTCTTGTGGCTAGGGAAGTGGCAAAAGATACAAGATGATGAAGAGATGATGAATGAGGTAGTTAAAATCTTCCAAGAATGGTCCTTCAACTTCTAGTGCTTGAAACCTTCTTAGATGGTCTTCATACACCTTTAGATATGCTTAGAATTACTTGGAAATGGCTTGAAAATGGAGGTGTGTGGAGTGGTATGTGAGCTGTGAGTTAGGGGAGGAAGAAAGAAAGAAAATGGTTTTCGGAAATGTGATGAAGTATGAAGATGAGGATAAGGTTCTTTATAACTTCAAATAACCATTCCTTCCATCATATAACCATATTATCCAACAAGCATTAAACCAACAACTTTAGACAACATGTGGGCATGGGGCCCTGTAACACCTCGAAAACGGGTTTGGTAATCAAAGCACTTTAATACTAAATGACGGGTAAACTACCGTTAGTGGTAAAAGTAACCCGATGAACATTAGGATTTTAAATAAATAAACCTAATATTAAATAAAATTTGAACAAAAGCTTTTGAAGAAATAAAGTTTATAAATGGCCCGAGTTGACGGGATATAAAATAAACTGAGTCGTATATTCCCCAAACCCACTAAGTTAACTAGGAATGTTTAATCTAGTTAATAAGTGAGAATATTGTTAGAAATAACTAGGTTCTGGCTTACTTAATAACTAACCAAACAATGTGACAACCGTCACTTTTCCGTACATTCCGTACACTAAATGAACAGTGATCTGTGCTTTAATGAACGTACATGATCCAGTTCACAAGACAATTAAATTTCTGAATTCCATACAAGTGAATTCATGCATGATATATGCTACAACAATTACGTTATGATAGCGTTGCATCAAAAATACTAGTAAACTCACCGGTAAGACACACTGTGTCAACAGAACTGCAGAAAGCAGTCAGACATTAGAATTGAGGCCTAGGTGTAGGTCCAATAACAAGAATACATTAAAACCCAAGAGTACATGTAAGGGTTTAATTTATAGACATTGCGAAAGCAAAAATAAGCACTAAAAAGCACCCGAAACGCACTTTAAGTGCATAATTCTAATAAATTCAGCTCAAATCAGCTTTTAAACGTATAAATATTATGCAGAAATTACGTTTTATCATTCAGAATATTTCCCCAAGTATCGGGAATCGAAAGTGTTACAAAAGGACACTTAAAAGACACTAAAAAGTGTAATTTAGCACTTTAACGAACCGGTGCCTAACCGAACAACCGGATATTACTCGGAACACCAAAATAATGCTAGAAGCATTGTTTTTATTTTTCTACGCCAGTTAGGGTCCCCGAATACCCTAACACCCGTTACAACTCACCACATGCTAGTAACTAAGTTAACCTCCTAATTAACTAACTATTGTCTAACCACTTGGTTGGAAACCAACCATAAGACCCCCCCCCCCCCCCCCAACGAAATCGGCTCCCCAAGGGGGCACCCCACTAATACTTTTGATTATAATAATCTTGCTTGCCCCATATCTTGAAGACACATTATCTAGAGGGTAATTAGAAGATGGGATTATAAATGTAACCATAAGTTCATAACATTACATAACCCACACTTAGAAAAAATTCACTCTCCTCTCTCTCCCTCTCATTGAGTTCGGCCGAAACCCCCAAGCACCCATCCATCATTTTTCGATTTCATTCAAGCCATTCCAAGCATCTACAAGGGTTAAGGATCGCGTATAAGGAACCTCGGTGCACTCGGATTGCGAAGGACCTCACTACATTGCCTTTATCCACACGATTTCCAACTAGTTTCTTCCCTAGCCTAGAGCTAGTTGTAAGTGCATCTAATCACCTTCTTGATCTTGTTTAGGGTGGTTAATAAGAGATTTGTTGGTTGAAAATTTTGAACACTAGAGATCATAACTTAAAGTTTTGAAAGTAAGATGAATATGTTGGATAAAAAGAAACTAGTGCTGTAAATCATGAAAATCTTGGTTAGCTGTGATTATTTTATGTTGTTTGTTGCTAGAAGTGATATAATGCATTAAATTGCTTGGTTATGCTAAGTAGCATATATGTTATTGATATACATACATACAAATAAGTGTACGGAATGATTATTGACGTGAATAAGATACTTTCGACTCCGACTCCTATTACTGTACGTGACGCACGATGAAGCTATCGACCTCGCGTCCTTTGCAAAGCTCATAGCTGGGAGTGATCACCAAACAAGATGCTGAGCTTACTTCCGTAGGAGATGGCTGCTCTTCCCTCTCGAACGTGAAGATGCCAGCCTACGGCAATGATGACGAGGCAGAGGCGGCAACCTTGAACAAATTCTTGATCAACGGGACGAGATCCCTGCGGCTTATGAGAAGCAAGATTGAGACGTACTTGACCAGAAAAGGAAGATGAAGTATTCATCTTGAAGGTGCCCCTCCAACTACTAGGAATTCTCTCTATTCCTACTTCATCTAATCATCGTGCCTATTCGCGCGTAACAACAACGAATGTTAACGCATGGACCATCGCAAAGGTCCTTTCCATGACAGAGGTATAAGGACAGTAGTGTCCCCTCCTTGATTGATCATCTGCTTGGACGAGAGAAAATTGGGGGTAACTGTGCAAGATAATTTATTATTACGTGGGCCCACGTAATAACGACTTGTAGTGCACAGGAATCCTGGTGGACTCTGCGGGCCGAGCTAATGAAAACCATACAAAATTAATCTATAGGTGTCCTCACCTTCATCTGGTAGAACAACACATAGATCAGTGCTTTAGCACGTTAGAAAGTAGGAAGCCTGTCTTAGCCTACTTCGTGACTGACACTTCTACCTGCATACGAGACGTTTGAGAAAGCGATATTTAAGCAAGATAGGTGAAATGACATTCAGGAAGAATCAGTGACGATACACTTTCTACCACCTCGACACGGACAACCCCATCTAAGGGAAAATATACGCACCAGTAAAGCTAAAGACCTAAGAAAACCAATGTAGCAGGAAATAACTGAAGCCTAAATGACCAAGGCGATGTAACCTCGAGTTCATTACAAACAATAAGCCAAATTGGCAAGCCTATATGAAGGCTTAGTAATTGCCTCCTCGCTCATACATTGATTATATATACATGTGAAATTGGGTGATTACATGATGGCTTATGGTGCTATGTATCTCATAGACAATTATGGAATATTGTCTAACCTACTTCATACCCTTTTGACAGAAGAGAATGCCGCCCAGGCGAGACACAAACACCAGTACGTTGCCAAGAACAGAAGCTGAGCTTCAAGAGCGAATCTCACAAGCGATTGCTCGACATGAAGCCCTCCTCTCTCAACACAATGGTGGCACTACCGAAAATAACCCTCCGACTGGCTGCACCTATAAACAATTCCTGGACTGCAAGCCACTAAATTTTGATGGCACAGGAGGTGCCGTTGCATTTGTACGTTGGGCAGATAAGACTGACTCCATTCTAAGAATGAGTAACTGTTCACCCCAACAGAGTGTTACTTATATCTCAGGGTTATTCGTAGATGGCGCACTCTCCTGGTGGAACCTTCAGGTTCAAACCCTTGGTGCGGATGCTGCCTATGCACTAAGCTGGGACAAGCTCAAGGAAATGATGGGAAAGAAATACTGTTCTAGGGCTGAAATCCAGAAGATTGAGGTGGAGTTTTGGAACTTGAAAATGGACGGACCAAAGATTCCTGAATACGTCCAACGATTTCACGACTTGTCTAGGGTCGTCCCCTACTTAGTCAAACCGGAATTCAAAAGGGTTGAACGATTCATTTGGGGACTTGCACCTCAGATCAGGAGCATGGTTACTACCTCAAAGCCCTCAACCATTGCAGAGGCTATTGATATGAGTGTCACTCTTACTGAAGAGGCTCTATGTGCGGGAAAATTCTTGGAATCTGAGGATAACAAGAAAGAGACTCATGTGGAGTCGTCAAGCAACAAGAAGAGGAAGTCCTCAAACCTAAAGATGAGCACCCAAGTCAACTATGGAAGCTCTAAAACAGGCAAAAGAAAGAAAGTGAACCTGCCGCCTGGAAGGAAAACTGTTGGAGCCACTAATAAGGCTGGTGATAAGATTTACTCGGGAGCTAAGCCGAGGTGCGAGGAATGCACTTTTCACCATAAAGGTCGATGTATGAGGCCTAAGTGTGGAAAGTGTGGAAAAGAAGGGCACAGCAAGAACGCCTGTTGGGCGAAGGACCCAGGTGGAAGAAATAAGAGAATACCAGGTTGCTACAGATGTGGTGAAGCGGGACACTTTAGGAAAGATTGTCACAGTCGAAGAAACAAACAAGGAAGGGTTTTCACGATTGAAACTCGTGAAGCACGCCAGGATCCAGATACGGTTACGGGTACTCCCTATTAACCAACCTAATGCATCTACTTTTAATTAATACTGGCACCAACTTTAACCTTGCATGCTTAGAACTTAAGAAACTGCCTGGCCTAGTTTCAAATAAATTAGACGTTCCGTATTCTTTAGAAATGGACGTATAGGAGGCTAGTTTAAACAGTCGAAGCGATTAAGAATTGTATTTAGGGACTCAGAAGGCCGGAACCTTCTGTTACCATTGACTCGCGAAGTCATAATATGATAGTCAGCATGGATCAGAAATCCAAGTATACAGCTGAAGTCGTTCGATATGAGGAAATCAGACGCACCCCTCTTGCGGATGATGAAACCCAACTTTCCTGCAATAGGTGCAAGGATGCTAGACCCCACAAGGCGGCAGATCTACGATATCCCTCATTGGTCGAAGAGGCATGGAAACGCCTCTAAGTAGACTGCAGAGCCTGAAAACATCCCCGTGACGGAAGAAGTCCCAGTAGCCTTTTCTGAAGACCTGCCAGGAAGACCTCCACAACAACAAGAGAAGTTTGTGATAAACCTCATGCCGGAAGCGGCATCAGCGACGAATGACGCCATACCGACTAGCTTCACCAGCGAAGCATGAACCTCTGATATAACTGCAAGAGCTGCTAGACAGAGGAAATTAAGGACATAACATCCTTAGTTAAGGAGACAAGGAGAAAGTTGGTAGTCTCCACTTTACATAAACTTCAGAAAATTGAGAATCAGAATCCTTTGCCAAGGACTGATGACACAAATGAGCCAATCGTAAGGTTCCAGTTACCACTCAAAGATCAACTTGAGGACAAGAGGTCCTCCACTGTGAATACAAGAGGAAATATCCCTAAAACGACCTTTAGGACTTGCTTCGAGCTTTACGAGATCCTTGTCGTATCATTTGGCTTGACACATGCATCGACAATATTCATGGACCTCATGAATCGAACGTGTGAGCCATACCTGGATAAGTCATATATTGACTACATTCTTATATGGCCAACGACCAAGGAAGGTCATGAGCAACAGCTGCAATTTACCTTGCAACTCTTAGAGAATGCACAATTATGTGCAATGATGACGAAAAGCGGATTTCGGGTTCGCGAAGGGAGAACTGAAGATACATGGTAGATAAGAACGAAATTCATGCCAACCCTGCAACCAATAGCTAAGGAGCTAGAGTTGCAATTATGTGACGTCTCTCGACAAAGTCTCGATTGTACGTCGATGCGACGAGACCACAACATTGCGTACGCGGCACATTGATTAAGGAATCATGAGAAAAGACCTTGAGATAGATACAGTAATTGTGCGCCGCAAACTGGACGTCATTACCTGAAAGAAAACGCTGCACGATCTTTACTGATCACAAGGGTTGCAGCACACCGATGATCGTAAAACTCGAATATGAACTGAGCTGCTGAACGATGCAGACTGTATGAACACGATACGTGCTTGTGTGATAAACTTCGATAAAAAGTCGGAACACTCACTTGCCCTTAGTAGAGTTTTCCTACAACAGTACCGCTTCGTGCGAAGCTTCAGACGGAATATAGTAAATCGATCCCCGTCGTGTTGATCAGAGACCGGGAATAAACAATCTACTGGCCTGAGTTGGCCCAGGAAAACTAGAGGCAAGATCGTTCGGATATGTGACCATATCAGGACAGCCCGCGGAATACAGAAAGATTACGCCGATGAGCGGCAGAAGTCGAAAGAATTTGAGACAAGAAGTATGGCTTTAATGAGAGCCTCGCCTAGAGAAGGCGTAATTTGAGACAAGAAGTATGGTCCAAAACCATTGTTCACAAGATGAAACTCCCATAAAAAGATCAGTAGTGATCGCGACACATTCATGTGTCTAATAGTTAGAGGAGTCTGACTCAAGGAACAGTCGTTGTTCCCACAAATAAGATTCACGTCAATGACAAACGACAAGAATTACTATAGAAACCTGTTGAGGTTTTGGACCAAGAGTCCGTGATACTATAGAAACCTGTTGAGGTTTTGGACCAAGAGTCCGTGATACTATAGAAACCTGTTGAGGTTATGGACCAAGAGTCCACAAGATACAGAAAAGACGTGATTGATCTACTTGAGTATGATAGAATTCACGACATCACCCAGAGATTTCATGGGAACATGAAGACAAATCATGAATCTAAGTGACCATATTTGTTTCACAACTCCCCTGCGACCGATGGCATCGCTTGAATTTCGGGACGAAATTCTTTTAACGGGGGGAGACTGTGACAACCGTCACTTTTCCGTACATTCCGTACACTAAATGAACAGTGATCTGTGCTTTAATGAACGTACATGATCCAGTTCACAAGACAATTAAATTTCTGAATTCCATACAAGTGAATTCATGCATGATATATGCTACAACAATTACGTTATGATAGCGTTGCGTCAAAAATACTAGTAAACGCACCGGTAAGACACACTGTGTCAACAGAACTGCAGAAAGCAGTCAAACATTAGAATTGAGGCCTAGGTGTAGGTCCAATAACAAGAATACATTAAAACCCAAGAGTACATGTAAGGGTTTAATTTATACACATTGCAAAAGCAAAAATAAGCACTAAAAAGCACCCGAAACGCACTTTAAGTGCATAATTCTAATAAATTCAGCTCAAATCAGCTTTTAAACGTATAAATATTATGCAGAAATTACGTTTTATCATTCAGAATATTTCCCCAAGTATCGGGAATCGAAAGTGTTACAAAAGGACACTTAAAAGACACTAAAAAGTGTAATTTAGCACTTTAACGAACCGGTGCCTAACCGAACAACCGGATATTACTCGGAACACCAAAATAATGCTAGAAGCATTGTTTTTATTTTTCTACGCCAGTTAGGGTCCCCGAATACCCTAACACCCGTTACAACTCACCACATGCTAGTAACTAAGTTAACCTCCTAATTAACTAACTATTGTCTAACCACTTGGTTGGAAACCAACCATAAGACCCCCCCCCCCCCAATGAAATCGGCTCCCCAAGGGGGCACCCCACTAATACTTTTGATTATAATAATCTTGCTTGCCCCATATCTTGAAGACACATTATCTAGAGGGTAATTAGAAGATGGGATTATAAATGTAACCATAAGTTCATAACATTACATAACCCACACTTAGAAAAAATTCACTCTCCTCTCTCTCCCTCTCATTGAGTTCGGCCGAAACCCCCAAGCACCCATCCATCATTTTTCGATTTCATTCAAGCCATTCCAAGCATCTACAAGGGTTAAGGATCGCGTATAAGGAACCTCGGTGCACTCGGATTGCGAAGGACCTCACTACATTGCCTTTATCCACACGATTTCCAACTAGTTTCTTCCCTAGCCTAGAGCTAGTTGTAAGTGCTTCTAATCACCTTCTTGATCTTGTTTAGGGTGGTTAATAAGAGATTTGTTGGTTGAAAATTTTGAACACTAGAGATCATAACTTAAAGTCTTGAAAGTAAGATGAATATGTTGGATAAAAAGAAACTAGTGGTGTAAATCATGAAAATCTTGGTTAGCTGTGATTATTTTATGTTGTTTGTTGCTAGAAGTGGGATGGATCATCATCTAACCATACTAGATCATGTTCAAGAACATGAACTAGTAGTATGTTAGTGCTAGAGTTGTGAAAGATGATGAACCTTCCACCCATGAAACATGAACTTGAGTAAAAGTAAATTTTCTTGTAAAATAAGACTCTAAACATGTAGATCTAAAGATCTACAAGTGGTTTTTCGGAAGAACCAAGCAAAAATATTAGTCTTGTTTAAAACCCGGATCTTACATGAACTAAATGTATTTTAGTAAATAAACAAGTGTGTAAACACTTGTGTAACAAGGAAGTTCAACAAAGAAATATTTTTGTGAATCTTGACTAGAAGTTGTGAAACTTCATATTCTTTAAAAATAAAGTTTTTAAGAAACTAAACTTATTTTTAAAGGTAACAAGACTTACTAAATGTGCTAGTAAGTTACTACATACTTTTACAAACTTTCAAGTTCATAAGTTGTGGTATATGCTTGTTTTGACAAGTTTGATAAATAGAGATTGTATTGTTGAGTTTGTTGTTGATTTAAAAGAAAATAAACACATGTTTTGAAAACATGGGAAACCTCCATTTTTAGGGGAAACTCTGTCAAAATTTTTATAAATTTTGACACTTAGAAAATATAAGTTTTTAAGAAACTTAATTCCCTAAAAATGTATTTAAGAGTATTACCAAGGTTTCCCTAATTTTTGGTGATAAGAAATGAGGATTTCTTCAAGAATAAAAATGGATATAAGTATGTATATTTTTTTGAGAGAAAAATATATATTATTTGATCACCAACTTTTGTGCTAAGTGTATATAGTATGTGTTATACGTGCTAGTGTGTTAAGACTTAATAATACACTAAATACTCATGAGAAGTAAACACAAAAATACACATACAACATACAAGATACATAATTCGGGTGCAAAGTGCAAAATAAAAAAAAGCTTATATTTATTTTTTTTAGAAAATAATATAAGTAAGACACTTAGTTAAAAATATAAAATATTTTTAACACGAGAATATATACACAAAAGAGAGTGACTGTACTTGTGCGACGCAAGTCTAGTGACTAACGTTAAGAAAACGCGTATAGGTTACGACGCTAGATAAGCAAATCCGGTGAAGTTTACGACGCAGGAACGCAAAGTTGTGAGTTCATGCTCCCCCTTTTCTCTAACTGTTTTTGGTTTTATAACTCTCGGGGGTGAAATACATGTTACAAATATTATAATTTTTACAAAGGGTAAAAATACAAGAAGCACTCTTGGTGAGAACAAGAACCGAGTGCAATATGATTTGAGAATACGAGAAGCACTCGTGGTGAGCGCAATATGATGAGCTTTAAGAAAAGCCTAGAAAATACTAGATCATGTGAGCTTAAACTAGATATTGAGATGCCATTAATACTTAATTAGGGACGAGGGTTAGATCTAACGGGTACGGCCGAGCCCCACTCATGGTCCTTATGTGACCACTTGAGTGCTTCGGTGTCCCAGTCGAGGGAAATCGACGCAGTCGAGGGTAATCGACACAGTCGAGGGTAATCGACACAGTCAAGGGAAATTGACACAGTCGAGGTTAATCGACACAGTCGAGGGAAATCGACATAGTTAGAGGGAGAATATACTAATGCTTCCTATGTCCTCACATGCCTTGAAGGAGAATATACTAAAGCTCCCTATGTCCTCACGTGCCTTAATGTCCTTGCATAAACGATCATTTAAAACGTGGGGTACACAAGAAAACTTGAATGATACTTGAGTACGTGGGGTACTCAAGAAAACGGGAATTATACTTGAGTACGTGGGGTACTCAAGAAAGACTTGAATTATACATGACACATACTATGTTTTTATACAACGTATAAAAACGTGAAATACAACAAAAACACATGAACTCGCTCAACTTTATGTTGATGTTTTCCAAAATTACATGTATTTCAGGTGACAGGATGGATCTTGGGCGCAAGTGTCGTAACTAGAAGTAGGCTACAAGTTTAGATGTCATCCACTTTTGTTGAATTATAACCTTGTCAAAGGTCGTGTTTTGAAAACTTAAATAACAAGTGTTTGTAATACTCAAATTTTCATGAATGGATGAACATCGTTTTGATCATGTAGTTGTTTATTACAATTGAATGCAATGATAACAAGCTAGTCACACATCATACGCTTCCGCAAAAGACAGGGTGTGACAAACAAGAGGGGTCAAATTCGGATAACTTGAAAATTTAATTATAAAAGAAATTTAAAATAAAACACACACACTTAGTGTGTGTTCTATGAACAACTAGAAGAACTCCCCATGAGCTCAAAACCCTAGTTCATGCTAAATCATCAAATTGAAGGACTAATTGAAGCTCAAATTCACAATTGAACGTGAATTAACAATCACCCAAGCTAGGGGATCATAAGGTATGTAAAATTTTGATGATTCTTGGAGTTGTGAAAATTGATGATTATCAAAATCACGAATTTTGTATGAACTATAGAAGCTATGGCTTAATTAGTGATGTATATATGCTTAGGAACAAATCCCTAAGTGAAAATTATACATATATTGCCATGATTTGAATGTTTAAATGATTTACCACACTAGGATAAGTGGGTTTTAATCATATGATGAAATTGAATATATGATTATGTTGAAATCATCATACATAATAGTAAAATGAGGTTGAGATTCAACATGTGTTAAGAATGATTAAGGTATTTGGCTAAACTTGATGTTTAGGTTAATTCTATATGTATATGATGCAAGGAATTTCTTTAAATTGATAAAACAATCCTAAATCTTTGTATGATATTAAGAATTTAGCATACCATGACGCATGATGTGTAAATTCGATAAAAAATTCGATTCCATGAACTTGGTTAATAAAGTGGTTAAAAACGGTAGCATAAGAATGATGCTTACCGGATAATTGACCAAGTAATTAAACGAGTAGTTAAACTACATCGTGTAATTACTTAAGTTAATAGGCAGTTGACTTTAAAAAGTCAAACAGACCAATGATATGATCGAATGTTATATTCGATAATAAAATCGTAGGATGGAAGTCATGGTTTATAATGACTAAGCTAACCATCTTACGAATTATGATGATAGTTTGACGGTTGACAAGCTCGGTGGAAGCTTAGGAATGAAGTGGGTCAAACGTATCAAGTGTGAAGAAAAAGCCTAATTTGGATGCAAGGTAAGTATAGCTTACACTATTCTTAATTTGTAGAATATTCCTTTATTGTATTAATTATGAATAAGATAAATAAGCAAATGAATATGATGTTCTGACGTGTAGTCACACGGAACAAGATAAATGAATAATAAGGGCAAAACGGTAATTTGGTCACGCGTTGACAATAACCGTTAGTTTTTGAAAGACACCTTATGACGTAAGCAATAATGGGTCAAAAAAGTTAAGAAATGGTTTGTAAGTAAAATGACTGTACGGTGTAAACCGGAGCGAGTCATGTAGAAGAGATGGTAATAAATATCATCTCGCAAAGATAAACGGTCACTTAGACCAACGGGTCAAAAGGTGAAGATATCACCCTTTGATAATATCGACTAATGACTATCTGTCGAGTTATATGGTTATAGGAGTAAATATCTAATGGATATTTGCATCACTAATAATTAGCAGTTATTGGAGCAAGGTATTGAAACAGGTCAATATATTGATCCGAGCCAGGTACGCGTAATAGGTTAACTACTCATTTAGAACTTAAGGTTCAATGAGAGTTAAATGAAGTCAAAAATGGAAATTTGGTTATCTTAATAGGTAAACCAAATAATTTAAACTATAGTCGTTTTGTTTTTAGAAAATATAATGATTCCGAAACAAGACTATAGTTAAAAAGAGAGATTTTGGTCAAATATGCCTTTAAAAGTCATTTGTCGTAAATGAAAGGCTAAAATGGACCAAAACACCCTTGATCGATAAATCAAGCAAACGACCCTTACGGGTTGGTTAGAAATAAGCATTTTGATCAAAGAAATCGTTAGGATAAGTGTAAAAGCGAAAGGCATGATCCTTGTGAAATAAATGCCTTAAAATGCGTCTTTGTCGTAAAAAGACAAACCGAGGGATAGAATTCGGAATAAGAAGTCTACCATATTAAATCCACCACAATTACAGTTGTGGTGGAAGACTAATCAATGAATTATGATGCAAATAAGAAATGAGCGCGATTTAAGCTAAAAGTGCTTAAACACTCTTAACGGGTCAAAATAAGTATTTAAGCAAAATGGGTTAAGAATACGTAAGAAACCCGTGGTTTGGACCTGGAATAATAGGAAACCGATATAAGATGAGGTTCATGATAATTTGTATGCCACAAACTAGTTTTTTTTGATAAAATCATGAACGGGTCAAAAATTGGTAATTTATTATAAAGCCGAGGGCTCGAAAATGTAGAAAATTGTTAATCCAGATATCAGATTTTAACTCCATGTGATGGAGAATCTAATTACGATCGCGTAGGAAGAAACGTGACACAAATCGGATTAAAAACGAGAAAGTTATGTCTGTTTTCATAAGATTCTGATTTGCATGAACAATGCAGGTCTGAAAAACAAAAAACATTCTGTCGAAAGCACCCTCTCGTGTCGCGCGATGGTGAACTGGAATTGGTGTCGCGTAGCGCGACTGCCTTCGCACCCCCCGAAGGAACTTCTCAAAGAGGGCCAATATAACTGGCAAAAATGTTGCTGTTCAATTGTTTTGTTATTGGGAACTTGTTTAAACATGTTTTAAACTCCTATAACTAACTCATTTCATGTTTTTATGAAATGTAGGCATTATGTAGAGTACCAGAGGATGATCAAGCTCAATGTAGAACCGAACACGATAAAGAATTCAAGCTTCCCCATTTCGTATCGTCGTCATGTTTTAAACGACGATATCAAAATATGACGCTGAAATGTTTTGAGCATTAAAATGTTTTAACAAACTTGTTTTACGAAGTGTATGTTTAGTCGTAATCACACTATATTAGTCGATATTTATATGTAAAATCCTATAAATCAAGTTAGGGTCTTACAGGCCCGCATGTTTTGGCCATTCACAACATGGGGGGGGGGGGGGATTGTAAGAAACTGGAAGTTGAGGGTTTAAAATGTAAGATAGATGTTAAATGATGTGTCATATGTGTTTAAGTGTTTTAGGGGTTTTTAATGTGTTTTATGACCAATACTAGTTAAATAAGCCTAAAACTATGAATCTAGTTTATTTTTGGTGTTTTGGTGGTGTCCAGTTAATTTTTCGGTTGTCGGTTCGTTGTCTGTTTGCTAAAAAGTTAAGTTATGTAACATATAAGGTATTATATGTTTTTGTGTTTTAAAAGTATTCCCAATACTTTTTAAGTTTTTTTTTATGTTTAAACATGTTTCTAGACTTGTGTAAGTTGTCGGATTCTGAATTCTTCGCAAAAATGTCATTTAAGGTCCAAAACAGACACTTTTAAGTTCATTAATTTTTTTTCCAGAAAGTGTTAGTAATTGTACTTGTTTTCCCACTTATGTTTTAATATATTTTTTATGTTGGACCTACATCTAAGTCCTAAATCTAATGTTTAACTGAGTAATGAGGCTGCGCTGACACAGCTTGTCTAACCGGTGAGTTTACTAATTGTTTCGACGTTCGCTTAAACTGTTTCACAATGCGATAGATGAAATGTTTAACATGCATGATTGTAAATGTATGCATGCAAGCATATAATGTTGACGTTAAAACACATATTTACAGACAATAAATAAATACTAAAACAGTACGGAAGTTACCGAATTTGTGCCGTCTGTCACAAAGTCGTAGATGTTTCTCGTGTTCCTCCCGATTCTTGGAGTAGATCAAGATGTCATCGATGAATACAATTACAAACTTGTTGAGGTCAGGTTTACACACTTGGTTCATAAGATCCATAAAAAACCGCAGGTGCGTTTGTCATTTCAAATGGCATAACCAGAAATTCGTAATGGCCGTAACTAGTTCTGAAGGCGGTTTTAGAGATGTCCTCATCTCGGACTCTTATCTGATAATAGCCCGATCTCAGATCAATCTTCGAATAGTAACTCGACACTTGCAGCTGGGCGAATAGATCATCGATGTGTGGGAGCGGGTAGCGGTTCTTGATAGTTACTTTGTTTAGCTCGCGGTAATCGATACTTATACGAAAAGTGTCATCCTTTTTTCTTGACGAACAGTACAGGGGCTCCCCAGGGTGATGAGCTTGGATGAATAAAACCCTTTTCCAATAGCTCCTATAGTTGCGTAGATAATTCCTCCAGTTCGGCTGGGGCTAGTCGATACGGTGCACGAGCTATGGGTGCCGCTCCAGGAGTTAGTGTAGGATCGATTTTGGATCCGAACGAGTCGGTTAGAAGAGCTTTTTACCAAAACAAGAGGCGGAAACAAGTGTTTCGGTTCAATTCAGCGAATATTCACTTTAATCTGTTGTTTCTATTGATGAAAATGCTGATTACAATCACAACAACACTTCGGCAGCACTTCGTGGCTCACCTGAAGACAACACACCCCTAGAACTCTGATTTCGCTCCTAATGACACGACTATATATAGATGGCTTGATTTCGCTCCAACATGTATAAGCAGAAACACCATATGAGCAAAATCAGACTAATGACACTTCGGGCGGAATTAGGTTAAAACACTTCGAGCGGAATCAGCTTGTTAAGGGGTTTCGCATTAAATGACAATATGTCATTTGGAGCGAAATCACCTTCAACTACAGATTCTTGGATTCCGTGCCCTGTTCTAGCCTATTCTTTACAAGACTCGATACAAGACGTAGGCGACAGACGGATGCACCAACAAACTCCCCCTCGGATGTTGACGGAGTCTTCAGTGTCGAGTCTTCGGTTGTCAAACCTTCAGTCTTTATCAGTCTTCAAGCTTCTCTTCGAAGTATTCTCCATTGTAAGCATCCTCAAACAATCTTCTTTTCTCTTTCTTTTAGAATCACAACCTAACTCTGAGCTCTCTCTTGATGTCCTCAGACTCCCCCTCTCACTAAGCTGGGATCGCAGTCTGGAAATCACCATCTGCTCAGATATCGAAATCTGGCTTTGATCAATCTTCATATCTGCAATTCTCTACCACACACATAAGTTTCTCAAAGATTAAATCTTTAAAATTTAGAAACCATTTGCACAAAATATTAAAAAAATGATTTATTCTCTGCAAACCACTTGTAAAAACTTTTTCATACACTCTCTCCCAAACCTGTTCATCAAGTTTAGCACTTGGAATTTTGAACATCAGCTTTCCAACAACAGTTGTCAAAAATCTTTTTGGATTTTTACAAGAATTATGCTAAAACACACTTAAAATCTTTTTGGATTTTTTTAATGAGAATGCAGTAAAGAAATATTTACGAACAATATTTTTTTTGTGAGTTCGTGCAAGAGGATCATATCAGTTTATGAGACCAATCACTAACACCGTTAAGCTATAAACATTTTCAGTTCTAAACGATTCACATAGATTGGCGATATTGTTATCCACTTAAACTCAATCTAAAAACTTTCGAAATGCTTACCGATACGTTAAGGTATATTAATTTTGCACTAAGTTCTTATGGACCCCACGATCTCAGCATATCCCCTCATCATGCAATACACTGACTCAAGTAATGCCTTTAAACTTTTATCAATTGTGATTTGTGCGAAAACAAAGCAGAATGTTTAAACATTAACAATCAGGTCGATACTTCCGTATATGCAGAGAAAGTCCAATGTTTAAACAAAATAAGAAAAACAAAACAAGTTGAAGTTGTTTAGGCTTTAACCACCAGGTCGATACTCCCGTATACGCAGAGGAGGTCCAATGCTTAAACAAAATAAAGAAATAAAACAAGTTTAAATCTTTGCAAAATGAAATGCACAATCACAGTGACTTTTCAGCAAAGTTGTGAAAGTTCACAAACTTAACCAGTTTTATGTCTTTCGACAATCAGCGATTACTGAGTAGGTACACAGTCAAGAAGGACAAAACTAAGTACTATGCTTTCGACCATGTTTCCCACTAGAACTAGGCTTTTTGATTTAAGTTTGTATCGTTATCGCAAATCTACTAGTCTAGCTGAGCCTATCGTCACATCCTTAGTGAGACCGTTTATCACATTTTAACTTTCCATTTCTTTAGCGTGTTATGACAGTCCACTGATGTACTATCATTTCCTCTTTTATGCAACAAAAACTCATTTTTCGTTTTATCATGTTTTTGGCTTTTTCAAATTTTCTAATGTTTTTGGATTTTCTGAAAAATATACTCCCCCTAAAATACAAATACTTCTAAAGAAAATTGAAAACAAACTGTACAAGAACATGACAACTGATATCGAATTGCCTCAATTCGCCATCCACTTGGCATAAACAATCAGAACTCCCCCTCACAACAAACTATTTTCCCATTATGATCTCAAAACACTTAAGTTTGTTTTAATCAAAATGGTTTTTCCAGAAAATTAGTTTTGTTGATTTTACCATTTGTAAATTCGGGGAAAACTCATCACATTGTCTACCAACACTTTTAAATGATAGTTAAATCAAGTTCAACTTAATGGCCTTGATTAACCACTTGTAAAATCAAAAAATCAAACATTTTCAACCAATCATCATCTGTTGGTTGAATTCTCAAAGTGCCGATACCTACTCCACAATTACCAACCTGGGAGTTCCGGCAAGTCACACTTCTCAATTTAAAATTTTCAAAAAACTTTTACAAGAATAATGCCGATTCATGCTCCGCGATTACCAACTTGGGAGCTCCGGCAAGTCAGGTTTTTACTGTTTGAAAAATATATCCACCCAAGCCTGACCTTCCTTGGGTGTAACAACCTCTTCTTCAACTTTACTTTCAACAGACTTGTGAACATTCATTTTGGAAGCATAAAATTCTTTAACTCCTTTGGCCTTACCATCAACCATTTTTCCAAAAATGTGTTTCACATTTCTGTTGAAAACCTTATCAACATGAAATTTCTTCTTGTCAAAATAAAATTGATTTAAAATTTCAACTTTCCCAACTTTCTTTTTAAATTTTCAGCCCGCAGAGGTGGAAAATTCACATCATCCACATTCGGAACTAATTTCTCAACCTTTTCTTTAACAACTTTTGGCTCCTCTGATTTTGTGGAATCAGATTCATCACCAGAACTGTTTCCTGAACCCTTAACCACCCATATTTGGTTTTTCAGATTTTCTTTTCGTTTTATCACATTCTTTGAACATTCTCCAACATCAAAAGTGGAGTTTTCAAAACCTGTAAATTTTCTGGTTGTAAGTTCAGTTTTCTCAACAACTTTTTCTTTCAATTTACCAGAGACTCCCTGTTTTGTCTGTATTGTCTTTGGACAATTCCTGGCAATATGACCGTCTGTTTTACATTGAAAACAGGTTCTTGTCTCTGTAGTCTTCTGAGCAATACTCTTCTTCATATTCTCTTGCTTCTTTGCAAGGAATTCTTGATTTGTCTGTTTTCTGAATGCTTGCTCTTTTTCATCTTCTAAAGATTTTCCTGAAACAAACACAGTTTTTGGTTTATAAACTTTTTCATTTTTATGATTTTTTGGTTGATTAAATCCTAATCCTTTCTTTTTGAAATTACAGTTATGGTTTGGTTTTTTATGAATACCAGAACCAGAACTGTAACCCTTTTTCTTGTTTAATCTTTGTTGCACTCTTGAGGTGTAAGGTCTTGGATTTTCAGAAAGATTAATATCTTTTATTTCAGAAATGTTGATTTCTGTTAGTTTGAAAACCTTTTTAATCATTTCAGTTTTAACACGTCTTATTGGAAAAATCTCATCAGAATATAATTTGTCAGAATCTTTCAAAGTATATGCTACTTTGACCGGTTCGTCATTCAAATTAGATTTTGATAGAAAAAATTCCTTATCATAAACTCGTTTGTCCTTTTTGATTGTTGACTTTGACTTGTCGGACCCAGACTTTGACTCGGATTTGGACTCCGGTTTTGACTCCTCTATGTCATCTTTGTCTAACACCTGATCGACCACACTTTTTATCAACTTAGACTCATGATCAGTATCAGACGATGTGAACGTAACATCAATATTTTCTGGCAAATTATCCGACGACCCCGACTCCCACTGTAAGTTAATTGCCTTTTTGACTCTTTCAGAATTTGGATTTCGAGACAAATATCCATTTTCGACCGGGGGCGGACATCTATTGTAGAAAACACTTGGTTTCTTACCAGAAATTTCTACTTCATCCTCTTCTTTTGTCTCGGAATTCTTTTCTTTCGAAGTCTTCACTTTTTCAAATGTCTTCATTCTTTCAACGATCGGGTAAATCCTGTCAACAACAAAAGTAGAACATGAGTAACTTTTCAATAAATTGTTGACTCTTTCAGTTTCAATCTTTTGTGTTGCCAACTTCAATTCCAGCTTAGCACACTTCTCTGTGTAATAGTTGACGTCATCAAGCTGTCTCATGTAAGCTCCTTTTAGTGTATTCAATGCAACTGCTTGTTCACTGTTCGAATCAGTGTACTTGTTAATCTCTCTGTTCAAAGTATCATAAGATTCTTTCAATCTTTTTATGTTGTGTAGCAGCTCATTGTTTTGCATGATTAAAGAATCACAATTCAAACACTTTTCAGGAACTTTGACTGCTTCAGTATCAACTTTGATTTCAAATTCTGGAACATCTTTGACTGTTCTTTTCGTTTGGAAAAACTCAGCTCTTTTCTTTTTCTCGGCTTCAGCTTCAGCTTTTAATCTTTCTTCTTCTTCTTCCTCTTCTTCAATTTTTCTCCATTTTTCCTCTTCAGCTTGACTTTTCTGTATTTTGCAGCCTAATACTCATCGTAAGCATTAGCAATAAAGGCTTTACCATTTGACATCTCTTTTTCCATAAATTCTTTATCTGGGCAAAAATTATCCCAACTGAACCCTTCTGGTAATTTTTCATCATCTTGATCTGCCAAACACACTTTACTTTCTGTTGGAATGTATTTATCCCAGCTAAATCCACCATCCTTGCCCTGATTAACTAAACACGCTCTCTTTGAATCTTCAATTTCTTTTCTACCATGTGCAGTTTGAGCCTGATGTGGTACCTGTTGTTGTTGATATGGTTGTTGTGTGACTTGATGATAAATCGCCTTTTTGTAGTAATCATTGTTTCCAAAAGGGTTTTGAGCTCCACTCGCTTCTCGATTTGTGCACTCCCTCTTGAAATGGCCATTTTCCCTGCAACGAAAACAAGTAACTTTAGTCTTATCAAAACCTAAAGGTGAAACATGTGCCTCGCAAAAATCATCTCTGCCTGTGATTTGTTTAAACTTTTCAGCTCGTCTCAACACACTAGCCATGCACCATTTAATATCCATTAATTCCATTTTCTCGGCATCAATTTGATCGTAATCCTCTTTCGTGTGCATTGGATTTCCGATCCTCCCTGCAACTAATCCTCCATAGGATTCAAGAACTGTCACCAACAAAGACATGTGACTTTTAGCAACTTCCTCAGTATTCTCAAGCTTTAAGGAAATGTTGCATTGAAGAACTTTGCCACTCTTTGTCGTAGAAAACTGTGGATCATATGTTGGAAACGAAGAGAATCCAGTTGTGCTGCTTGATCCCTGAGATGCACTTTCAGAAGAACCTTTTGCGTTATAAGCAGTTTCAACCTTTGGAGAAAAAATTGTCTTTTCACTAACACCACTATTGAAATACAAGCCGATGTCTTGTTCTCCATCGTAGTTCTTCATCCTGGCAATCTTTCTTTGCTCCATCTCTTGAGCTTCCAAATGTTTAATAAATTCTCCCAATGTTAACTTTTTATATTCTTTCCGATTGTTTCTTAACATCATCAGGAATGTTCCCCAAGTATCATGTGGTAACGCATCTACAAGTTTTTCAATCAACTCATCAGTATCCTTTTTGATGCCTAGCTTCGTCATATTTCTCACCAAGTTAAAATATCTTTCAATAATCTGCTTGGTGTTTTCGGATTTCAAACCACGAAATAGATCAAATTCTTTCTTCATGAGAGACATCTTGTTTTTAAGCATATCATCACTTCCTATAGACTTTGCTTCCAATTCAGTCTAGATTGAATATGCACTTCCATCATGTTGAAGCAAAATCAGAATGTCCTCTTTGATCGCTTGCTGTAACAGACTTATCATCAATTTCTCATCTCTATACTTCTTTTTCTCCTCAGCACTCATATCTCTGATTGTTAACTGAATACCATTTCTTGTGGGCTTTTCATATGGGACTTCAGTGTGTTCCCAAGCATCCAAGTGATAAGCTTCAACCCAATTTCCAAAGCGTTCGGACCAACCATTGTAATCATCAATATCCAAGAGCTTAGGTGGTTTCTGTGATGTCCCGGTTTCATTTTCAAGCAAAGCATTCTGAGTAATTGTGATAGGACTAGCAAAAGCATTGTAGAACTCGTTGTCCATTGTTTAATCTTCAAAAGTTCACAATTTTTCAATTTCAATTGATGTAGCAAATGTATTCTTTCAAGTGAAATCAATCAACTTCTGTTTAAGCGAAATATCCCGAATATATTTCAAATGAATTTTCAAGTGGAATCTCCAAAAAACTTTGAAGCTGAATACTGGTTCTGAGCGGAATCACTAACAACAGTTCTGAGCGAAATTAGACTCAACTCAGTTCGAGCGGAATCAATCAGTAACTAAACTCTGATTTCGAGCGGAATCTGTGACTTAGTACACTGGAGCGGGATCAACCAAACAAAATTGATTTGGAGCGGAATCTGTTTTGGAGCGGAATCTGACTTAAACTTTGGAGCGGAATTAGATTTTTAGGAATCTTTGGAGCGGAATCAGCAAAATCTGGTAACTTTGGAGCGGAATTAATGCTGAAAGTCGATTTGGAGCGGAATCAAGACTAAATTTCGAGCGAAATCAAGCTGATGTCATCATACTATCGATCAATTTCGAGCTGAATCACAATTTTGTCAAGATTAGTTCGATATTGGACTTGAAACTTCTAAGGCTTTGTCAATACAAGATTACGAGCAATGTGTGCAAAACTGAACCGATTCTGACTGTGAAATGATGTTCAATTTGAAAAGAAGATGTAGAAAAACAGAAATCACAGCTGAATTGTATAGAACTCTTCCTCCTGAGCTCTGATACCACTTGTAGGATCGATTTTGGATCCGAACGAGTCGGTTAGAAGAGCTTTTCACCAAAACAAGAGGCGGAAACAAGTGTTTTGGTTCAATTCAGCGAATATTCACTTTAATCTATTGTTTCTATTGATGAAAATGCTGATTACAATCACAACAACACTTCGGCAGCACTTCGTGGCTCACCGGAAGACAACACACCCCTTGAACTATGATTTCGCTCCTAATGACACGACTATATATAGATGGCCTGATTTCGCTCCAACGTGTATAAGCAGAAACACCATATGAGCGAAATCAGACTAATGACACTTCGGGCGGAATCAGGTTAAAACACTTCGAGCGGAATCAGCTTGTTAAGGGGTTTCGCTCTAAATGACAATATGTCATTTGGAGCGGAATCACCTTCAACTACAGATTCTTGGATTCCGTGCCCTGTTCTAGCCTATTCTTTACAAGACTCGATACAAGACGTAGGCGACAGACGGATGCACCAACAGTTAGCTCGATTTGAAATTCAACCGGGCGTTAAGGTGGACGACCTGGTAATTCCTTAGGAAATACCTCAGGATAGGCGCGTATGATGGGGATATCTTCAATCTTCTTCTCTTTCTCTTGGGTGTCATTGACGGGAGCTTGAATACCGGTATGTCCCTTTTGTAAACACTTCTAGGCTTTTACGAATGAGGTGGTACCTACAACAGCACCACCTTTTTCGCCTTTAATAATAAGAGGTTTGCCAAGAGGTCGAGGAATGCGGACCATTTTCTCTTGATAGAGTATTTCTGCTCGCTGTTTGGATAACTAATCCATACAGATGACAACATCGAAGCTTCCAAGAATGATGGTAAAGAGATTGATGAGGAAGGTTTGACCAGATAGCACGAGTTTACAGTTATTGATAACATGAGTGGCCTCGATGTTTCTACCGTTAGCTAATTCGACGACGTGCTTAGTGTCTAAAGGAGTTGGTGTAGGCCTAAGCATCTTACCAACACGTGTAGATACATAACTAGCATCAGCTCCCGAATCAAAAAGTACAGAAACATAACGATCATCAAGTAGGAACTTACCTGTTACGACGTTGGGATCATTTCTTGCTTCACCAGCACCTATCACAAAAGCTCTTCCCTTTGCACCGTTGTCACCATTGTTGTTGTTATTGTTCCCAGTTCCTTGATTGTTGTTGTTACGGTTCTGATTCAGCTAAGGGCAATTATTCCTCATGTGCCCTACCGCTCCGCGCTGATAGCAGCCTCTGTTGTTATCCTGTTGCTGCTGTTGTTGTGGCTGGTTTTGTTTCACTGGGTACGAGCTTCTAGAGTCTTTAGCCTCATGGCCCAGTTTGTTGCATCTCCGACAGCGGTTCTTCTCACACGGCCCGTTGTGATACTGATTGCACTTGTTACACTTGGGTCGGTTTCCTTGGTAACCACCCTGGGTTTGGTTGGCGAGAGCCTGCTGTTGAGGACCCTTGTTGTTCTCGAACTTTTTCTGCTGAGCTGGGGTTTGTGTGGGGTTAGGATCCTTGCCTTGGTTACTGTCCCATTTGTGCTTGTTGTCTCCAGAAGTATCAACAGTAGCACTGATTCGTTTGGGAAGCTTGCCCTGTTCCACAGCTTGATCAGTGAGACAGTGTGCTAGACGAACGACTTGCTGGATTGTAGGGAGGTTAGCTAATCACAGCAAACTTTGGATTTCAGGAATTAGGCCCCTGAGGTAAAATTTGATTCTTTTGTAGCCAGGCTGAGACATGTTAGGACATAGAGCAAGAAAGTCATTGGAGCGTTTAGTGTACGTCTCGATTTCAGACCCAACCATCTTCAACTCGTAGTACTCTGTCTCGAGCTTATGGATGTCATCCATGTGACAGTATTCTTCCTTAAGTCATTCCAAGGAGTGGCATTGGCATCTGCCAATCCGAGCATCTGGAACTGCGTTCCACCATGAAAGCGTGTTTCCCTCCAAGGTGCCAGTAGCAAATTTCACCCCATTGTTAGTAGGGCATTCACACACAGCGAACATAGATTCGACCTTCTCGATCCAGTGTAGAAGGCCTATTGCTCTCTCGGTGCCACTGAAGGTGAGAGGTTTACAGTCCATAAAAGTTTTGAAAGTGCAAACGCGAGGTTGGGTGGGTGCAGGTTGTCCTGTCGTGTGAAATGAAGCGAACAAATTAAGATTGATAAGATGATACGAGAGCAAGACCTGAACATTCTAGAATGATAAGTTTACCTCCGGGATGGGCTGCCAAAGCCTCAGCCACCTGGGCATTTATCAGGTTCGTCAGCTGGTCCTAAGTTATGTTAACGTTGCCTCTTCCACGTCCGCTCATTGTCTTCACATCTAGAAAATACAGAGTGAGAAATGACGCCGTAGTGTCATGAGAAAATAGAGGGAAGTTTGACCATTGTACACATGAGTACGTGTTATATCATTATCGTCTTATACTAAATATACTAGTACATATAACATTTATTATGCACCAAACGAGTAACAAGTAAACACATGCCCGAGCTATGTAGTCTAGAGTGTGGAGCCTTGCACTTGGAGTGTAGTGTCGTTGCGAGTTGCTTAGTACAGAACGGGTTATAGTCTGGTTTTTCTCAAAAAGACTTTTCTTTTTAAAAGCGAGTTCACTATAACCAATGGCTCTGATACCAATTTGTCACACCCTCAATTTCCACATGCGGAGTACTATGGCGAGGCATGTGACTGACCAGTATCAAGCCACCAATCATATTGAATAATTAAATAAAACAATTTTCATCATAACCAATATGATTAGTGACTAAAGTCCAAAGTTCATAGTTTAAAAGAAATAATTAAAGTCAACAACAGAAGCAGAAGTTTAACAGTTTAAAACAGTAGTTCAAAGTTCATAATTATTAATAGGAAACCCAACATGGGTTCACGCAACCACTACACTCCCCGTTGCAAGCTCCCGAGCCATCACTGAGTACCTGCAAAGCATGTAGTAGGGTATCAACATAAAGTTGGCGAGTTCACGTTTTATCCAGTTTTAATTCCAAAAACTTGCGTTTGTTAAGTTACTGATTTATATCATGCCATGGGGAGCTACCCCATATGAAAGCTACTAAACTACATATACCGAATACTTTTGCGACCTGCTACATCGTTGTTGGCCCATTTGTCAATGTCTATCATCATTGACGGTTTGCCAAGGCCTATTAGTTCATGATCAATCCTCTCCAGGCACAGTATGAGGTTGGTGAAACCTAAATAGCGCTATCAACTAATATCCCGTTCGCCAGGCACCGGCGACTAATCGGTATAGAAAGTGGGGACTTTGTGATCAAGTTTCGTGTAGTACACTTGTTCATGAAATATAAATAATGATTAACCATATCCCAAACCAGGAATAGTAGGCAATCCCAAACCTGGGAAAGTGTTGTTCTTTCCGTTCCCAACAACTGGGAATACATGCTTTTAGTAAAGTGTGTGAACACACCTTGGTTTTGCTCGGCAGGTATTACTTGTCTAAAAACTTTGGTTAGCCATGTCCTATTATGGTTATCAAGTTAAAATCAGGTTCGTATTCAAGTAACGTCATGTATGCACATAGAACATAAGTAGCACGCATTTCGTAACAACATACGGGCCATTATAACACAAACTCAATTCTGTGAAACAGTATTATAACAATTTAATTCAGGTATTTTAAGTGTGCGGCCCAATAGGATAATGTACCGTCCAATTACGAGTGTTCGGCCCTAATAAATCATACAGTTTAATAGGAGTGTGCGGCCCAATACAGTTCATGGCCCAAAAGTGATTGTGCGGTCTAGATAAGGGTGTGCGACAAGTATTAATGTGTGCGGACACGCTTTGATGGGGTGTACTTTGTGCATTAGGAGTGTCTGGTCACTAAAGTGTGCGACCCTACACTGTTCACTGATACATTGTGCATCACAGGTTGTAT
>JARYGA010040918.1:0-33075 GCA_030545235.1 Helianthus tuberosus | reverse complement strand
TAGGTTATGTAAAGCCCAAGCAAAAACTCAGAAACTTGGACCGGCCACCATGTACACACATAATAGTTGCATGTGGTCCCTTATGTTATCTCAGGCCCAAACCGAGCCCACCCCCCCTTCTCATTATTTACGTACACTATGTAAAAGACTTCACAACTCCCTTTCAAACCCTATTTTCCTCAAAACATCAACAGCAGTAGGTTCCATCGAAGTCCCATCTTCTCTGGTCGAGCCCTTTTGGTTAGTGATTTCTTATTTGTTGAAATTCTTATTTGTTTGGTCTTGTCTATGTGTGAATTAATTAACAAATGTTGTGTATGTATGTTGATTAAAACGTAACCGGAAGTTATGAATAAGATGTTTAATTATTAAGATCAAATAGTGAGAAACTGAACGAATGATTAGGGTATTATACAAACTGGAATGCTTGTTATCAATTATTAGTGATCTGATAATTAATATGTATGACACTTGAATAATGTTGTTGACTAAAGAAAGGATTGCATGATATCAGACGTGTGGCTTGAGATCATATATGAATATTTGCATATTAGTGCTTTGATTTAAAGTTACACCTGTTGATTAATTAAATAAGTTAACACTTATTGGATGAGCATGTTGTACATTAGTCTTGTTGAGTAATGGGAGTTGGTTTAGTGAACCGAAGCCTTAGGGATAGGGGATCGTAAAAGATTAGTCTCTAAGTTTGGGATGTTGGTGAATCATGTATGAACTAAAATAACCATGTGGGCTTTACATGTAACCGAGTCACTTTAGCTAGATAGGTTATACATGAAACTGTAATGGGTCGCATACATACTATCTGCACATAAGGTGTCATCATATGTCAGCACATGTCTTAGAATTATAATCTAATATGTATGCTAAGCATGTATCCAAAATTTGATCATTGCAAACCCTCAAAGTTTGAGCTTAATGGGCTGCATATGTATTTACATGGTTGTGATGTTGATGGTCTACACATTATAACATGCATGCATCTCTTTTAGGTCAAAGTGAAAAGTCTGTTATACATTGAATGGTGGGCCGCAACTTTTGACAATGTGGGTTATTTGATTTGCATGATAATAGGTCTTTTGTGAACACAAAAATTCATATACTATGATGTATGTCACTGATTTCATTGAATGGTCAACGGTTACAGTACGTATGATACTATATGTGTTACATATGCATGGGATTGCGTGATATGTGATTAGGGAGTATGTGCGTTAACGTGCCTGAAATATCTAGTGTATGTGCATCCAAAACTGATTGTTGTCGGTAACTGTGTTAGGGCGTTTGTGACCGACTGTTAAACAAGTAACTAGTCTTACCGAGCAAACCAAGGTGAGTTCACTACATTCGAGCATGCGTCCCAGTGGTTGGGGACAGTCAGTGGTTTGGGTAAAAACGGGTGTATTGGTTAATATTCTCACCTATCATTCTCGTAAGTCCCTTATTATGTTACCTGGAGGGTAACGGGTATTAGTTGGTAGCGCTACTTAGGTTTGGCACCCTCACACCGCTCCTAGATAGGACGGATGTGAACTAATGACCCAGTCGGGGCCCAGTACTAGATAGGAGTACGTGGGAAGGGCAGTCATGTATTTCAGGAGCCGTCTTGTTCGGAAATGAGATATTAACAATATTACTTGCATTTGTCAGTGAACTGTTTTACATACAACTGGTAACAAAACGTTTTCTTAAACTGTGAACTCGCCAGCTTTGTCTGATACACTTGTTACATGCTCGCAGGTCGTTAGGTATCTTGGATTGGAAACTTGCTGGCTGGAGGGCGTGAGTGGTCATGGTTGCGTTGATGGGTTTATTTATCAAATACTTATTTACTATGGTTATTTGGAAAGTATTTACATTATGTCACGATAACGCTTCCGCTGAACTAGATGGTTTTTGAATTACTTATGTTTGGATTCTATTACTATTAAATGATGAAACTTTATTTTAAACTTATGGATTCAATGTAATTGGTGGCTCATTACTAGTGGTCACACGCCTAGCAGGGACACTCCCTAAGTGGTAATTTGAGGGTGTGACAAAGACCTCGAAGCATCTACATCAAGCTACCGCTACCGCACCAACTGCTGAACCCACCTCGTCAAGCAACAAGAGAAAGAACAAGAGAAAGAACAGCTCCACCAACAAGAACTGTGCGATTACTACTGCACCAATTCAAGATGTACCTGCCCAACAACGTCAAGTAGCGGCGCCTGTGGCCAATGCACCGCCTACGAAGCGTGCATATACTGGGCCGCACCCGCTCTGCCCTACTTGCACCTATCATCACCCGACAGCTATTCAATGCCGCTTCTGTGCTCACTGCAATGTATACGGCCACTTTACTGCCAACTGCCGTATTCGCCAAACTCCTGCCAATCAAGCTCTACTCACTGCCCCACAGGGTCAACAAGCTCCTCCGGCACCCGCAGTCAAAGCCAGAGCCTGCTTCTCCTGCGGTGACCCGAACCATTTCGCCAACGTGTGCCCAAACAGGGTTGTGAAACAAGAGCCTCAGCAACAACAACCACAGTAGCAACAACAACAGCAGCAACAACAATAGGCCGCACGTGCCAGAACTTTCAATCTCAACGTGCGTCAAGCCCAGGCCGACAACAACGTGGTCAATGGTATGTTCCTTGTGAATGGTATTTATGCTTCATGTTTGTTTGATACTGGCGCTGATAATTGCTTTGTGTCGCTCGAATTTGAGAAACTCCTTAGTCGTAAACGTTCCCAACTCTCCTCTGCATTCGATGTTGAAGTCGCTACCGGAAGAACCATTGCCGTTAATTCTGTTATCCGTGATTGTACTCTCAAGCTCAACAATCACATCTTCCCAATCGACCTTATTCCGATGCAACTCGGAAGCTTCGACGTCATAGTAGGCATGGACTTTCTTCGAGAAAACCATGCCGAAGTTGTGTGCTTCGACAAGATGATTCGTTTTTCGCTCGCAAACGGTGATTCGTTGCACGTTTATGGCGATACTACTTCGAAGGGTCTCAAACTTATGTCATGCCTCCAAGCTAGCAAGTATCTCCGCAAGGAATACAGGGCTTTCTTGGCTAACGTTGTAGCAGCGAAGAAGGAAAAGAAAGAGAAGAAGGAAGTGAAAGACGTACCTGTGGTTCGAGAATTTCCTAATGTTTTTCCAGAGGATCTTCCCGGACTACCGCCAAGTCGTGATATCGACTTTCGTATTGACCTCATTCCAGGGGCTAATCCTATCGCCAAGGCTCCTTATCGACTCGCGCCGTCCGAAATGCGCGAACTCTCAACCCAACTCCAGGAATTGCTTGAAAAAGGCTTCATTCGCTCGAGCACCTCTCCCTGGGGCGCGCCGGTCCTTTTCGTCAAAAAGAAGGATTGGTCGTTCCGGATGTGCATCGACTACCGGGAATTGAATAAGTTGACTATCAAGAACCGCTATCCTCTGCCTCGAATCGACGATTTGTTTGATCAGCTACAAGGCGCTACGTGTTTTTCGAAGATCGATCTACGTTCAGGTTACCACCAGCTACGCATCCAAGAGGAGGATATACCCAAAACCGCGTTTCGCACTCGATACGGCCATTACGAATTCGTTGTCATGCCTTTTGGCCTAACCAACGCACCAGCGGTTTTCATGGATCTGATGAATCGCGTGTGTAAACCATATCTCGACCGTTTCGTCATCGTGTTCATCGACGATGTCTTGATCTATTCCAAGTCGAGAGCCGAACACGCGCAACATCTACGTTTGGTTCTCGAGTTACTCCAGGGGAACCAACTCTACGCCAAATTCTCCAAGTGCGAATTTTGGTTCGGGGAGGTTCAGTTTCTGGGTCACATTGTAAATAGTCAGGGTATTCACGTCGATCCTGCGAAGATTGAAGCTGTTAAGAGCTGGGTTACGCCTAAGAACCCGTCTGAAGTCCGCTCCTTTCTCGGGCTAGCGGGCTATTATCGACGATTTATCGAAGGATTCTCGAAGATTGCTGTACCACTTACCTCTCTCACGCATAAGGACCAGCCTTTTGTCTGGGGAACCAAACAAGAGTCTGCCTTTCGAACCCTCAAACACATGCTTTGCAATGCTCCTGTTCTCACACTACCCAACGGAAACAATGATTTCATTGTCTACTGTGACGCTTCCAACCTTGGTCTCGGGTGTGTTCTTATGCAACGAGACAAGGTCATAGCTTACGCATCTCGTCAGCTCAAAATCCACGAGCAGAACTATACAACCCATGATCTCGAGCTAGGCGCGGTTGTTTTTGCATTAAAGATTTGGCGACACTACCTGTATGGTACTAAGTGTACGATCTTCACCGATCATAGGAGCCTACAACACATCTTTAATCAGAGGGAACTAAATATGCGTCAACGCCGATGGGTAGAACTTCTCAACGATTACGACTGTGAGATTCGTTATCACCCAGGCAAGGCAAATGTTGTTGCTGACGCACTTAGCAGACGGAGCTATCTGCTTAGCACTCGTAATGTTCAAGCCCAGCACAACCTCGAAACTCTCATCCGCGACGCCCAGCATGCGTGTTTCAACGAACGCACTTTGAAGAAAGAAAGAATCTACCACGATGGAGCCCAGCTTATGGCAAATCAAATGGGATATTCCACTTCTTAGACCGAATTTGGATTCCCAAGCGAACCAATTTGCGACAGATTATCATGGATGAAGCCCACAAATCCCGATACTCTATCCATCCCGGTGCTGACAAAATGTACCAGGATCTTCGCTATAGGTACTGGTGGCCGGGTATGAAACGGGATATCGCTCTCTACGTTGGAAAATGCCTAACCTGTGCTAGAATCAAGGCTGAACATCAAAGACCCTCTGGCTTACTCGAACAACCACCAATCCCCATGTGGAAGTGGGAGAGTATAGCTATGGACTTCGTAACCAAGCTTCCAACCACGTCATCAGGTCACGACAGCATTTGGGTTGTTATTGACCGTTTGACTAAATCAGCTCACTTTCTGCCAATACGAGAAGACTACAAGGTAGAACGATTAGCCCGAATCTACACCGACGAGATCATTTGTAGACATGGGGCGCCTCATGACATCATCTCTGATCGAGATGCTCGGTTTACTTCACGATTGTGGGAAACATTTCAAACAGCACTCGGTACAACGCTTAATATAAGTACCGCTTTCCACCCACAAACCGACGGTCAGACTGAAAGAACGATTCGTACCCTTGAAGACATGCTCCGTTCGTGTGTTCTAGACTTCGGTGGTAATTGGGATAAACACCCGCTGTTAGTCGAATTCTCGTATAACAACAGCTACCAGGCTAGCATTCAGATGGCACCTTTCGAGGCCTTATATGGAAGAAGATGTCGATCGCCTATTGTGTGGCACGAGATCGGTCACTCGCAATTAACCGGTCCGGAGCTACTACAAGAAACGACAGACACAATTTTCCAAATTCGAGACAACCTAGCGAAAGCTCGGGATCGACAAAAAGTTTACGCCGATAAAAAGCGCAAGCCCCATGAATTTGGCGTTGGAGACTAGGTACTCCTAAAGGTATCCCCTTGGAAGGGTGTGGTCCGATTCGGCAAGAAAGGGAAACTCGCGCCTCGATATGTTGGACCTTTTAAGATTCTGGAAAGAATCAGAAAAGTCGCCTACAGACTCGAATTACCAGAAGAACTTAGCAATGTCCACCCGACTTTCCACGTGTCAAACCTCCGAAAGTGCATCGCCGACCACGATTTACATGTCTCTCTAGACGATCTACAAGTGAACGAAACATTACACTTCGTGGAAAAGCCTGTCGAAATCATGGATCGCCAAACTAAGCAGCTCAAGCGCTCACGCATTCCTATTGTGAAAGTCCGATGGGAAGGCAAACGCGGCGCAGAGTTCACTTGGGAACTCGAAAGCGACATGAAGACAAAGTGTCCACAGTTGTTTAATTAGGGAAGCATTAGAGAGAAAATGGCTTTGTGATTCTAGTGTTTTGTACGATTCCAAGTTAATCAATAAGAATCACAGTTATAATTATTGTTCGTGTGTTCGGTCTTGTTCGTGCACGGATTCCGCATATCGCACGGTCGGTTCACAATCGAAACGGAGTCAAAACCGGAACCTACCCAATCCACGCACAATCACGGACTCCGCACGTCGAACGTTCGTTTGGCAATCGTACGGTGTCAAAACCGATCCTACAATGGTCACGATCGTGTACGGATTCCGCACGTTACACGAGTCAAAATCGGTCTAAACGAAAACTTCTCACACGATTCACGGCTTTGTTACGGCTTACAGCTTAATTTCGGGACGAAATTCCCTAAACAAGGGGAGGCTGTAACACCCCGTGTTTTCGTAAGTGAAAGTCAAAGTCAAGGTCAAAGTCAACGACCGATTTCGCATAACTTGACTCGTAGAAATGTTTTTATTTTATTTATATTATGTGGAGTAAGTGTCGTACATTATAATAATCGAATCATGTTAACCATATTTCAATCGACTCGCGACTGTGAACTATGGGAAGTAATAATGCGATAAAGTTAATCAACCGAAAACCAAGCTATACTAATCGAATCGACATCAAATCGTAACTCAAGCTATGTATTTTACTTGTCATTTATACGTGTGTGAGTGCCTTACGTGTTACCTGTGCATGTTTATTTATGTTTTGTTGTGATAATCAAGCGAACTCAATCGAACTCGAAGTCTAACTCGAATGTAAACGAACCCGAACCCGAATTGCAAATCGAACCATGTTATATACGAAGTAGTTGGGACTGAAAGTAATTTGACTAGGAAACCCTATTGAATCACTCGCAATCGAAACCGAAGCGTCATCGCACCCGAACGCACCATTCAGTCGACATCCGGACGGATGGTCCATCCGCACGGATTGCCAGTCCGCACGGATGACCAGTCCGCACGGATAACCCATCCGGGTGACCTGCAATCCGCACGGATCACCCTTTCCCCTTTTAGCATCCTATAAATACCCGGGTCACTCTCCAAACTTTCCACTTTTGGCAAGTGACGTCCGACCTGCACGCATTCTTCACCTTTTCTCCGATTTCTCTCAATCCAGGTAAGATCTTGCTCTAAATCTTGTACATTCTTGATCTATACACACATCTACACCTTTCTATCTTTCAAATCTCAACTTTTAACCAGGAAATCATCAAGATTTGAGGTATCTAGGGTGACGTCATCATGAAGTTCTCATGAACTTCAAGTATGACCTCATTCCACCAAGAATAACTCAGATCTGAACGATTTCCACAAGATTTCACAACAACTTCACCTAAATCTAAACTTTTCTAAGGATAAAAGAGTTGAAAGAAATAAACTCAAGCTTTCTCCTTCTTTTACCCTAAAAAATGGCACGAATCGGATCAGTTCTAGCCTTCCACTCAATATTAGTGATGCACTAGTCCTAGATCTGGATTCTACCTGCAAGACACTTGATTTCGGGTCAGACCGGGATGACCGTTCTAAACCGCCGACAGGCCGAGTTAGGGTGATTCCTGGCCGGCTTGGTCATGCGGGTAAGGATGCGATTCCAAATGGTTGCCACGTAATCAGAACGTCTCGATAAAGGCGACCAAGGGTAGCCGGACGGAACAACCAGGACGAGGAAGTTGTCCGCACGAGTAAGTTGTCCGCACGGACAAGCTGTCCTCACGAACAAGCTGTCCGCACGGACAGACGATCCGGACGGGTTGTCACCCGGACGAGCTACACTTGGGACCCACATTCAAAACGAGGTTTGAGTATCGACGAATGAACAATCCGGACGGACGACCTCTGAATGGATTACTCTTCGGATCATGAGATACTAAGACCTTAAACAATTTCAAACAATGTTCATCCGCACGGACAAGTTGTCCGCACGGACAGACTATCCGGACGGATTGTCTTTGTCCGCACGAACGAGCTATCCGGACGGATTACCACTGTCCGCACGGATTACCATCCAGACGGATTCCACCAATTTCATCAAGTGACTCAGCCTTAGAGACGTGTCCGCACGGATTACCATCCGGACGGATTGTGGTCCGCGCGACCGGCTTGAAGGGTAGAGATACTTAGATGTTTTCTAAATGCTACAACGAAAACTTCAAAGGACAAGCCATCATGCATAAACACATCTCACCCATAGGAAGAAACAATCCACTCGAATAGTTATCCGCACGAACATGTTATCCGCACGAGTGACTCGTCCGGACGAATTGCTAATCCGCACAGATTACTTATCCGCACGAATAACTTGTCTGCACGGATAACAATCCGCACGAGTGACTAATCCGGACGAATAACCACTCGCACGGATTACTTGTCCGTACGGATTGCCAGTCCGCACGGATAGCCAATCCGCACGGATGACCAATCCGCACGATCAGTCATCCTACCCACTCTCACTATGTACTGTTTTACGCGCCACTTATCGTTACGTTATCGAATCTATCCAGGCTAACCGTACTCGCTGAAAAGCGCTCCCTTCAATCCATAATCGCTGTGAGTCTACTCGAACCCTTTTTGCTTTTAGCACTTTTGGGTGTTACATACGTTACGAATATTCAAACTACAACTATCACACTACACAAGCTATTTTAACGTTAAACCATTTATGCATGTTATACGTGGCTTATGAATGCTTGTTTGTTATGTTTACACATGGAATGCTGTCTACCTGCCTTAGCAACGATAGTACTATAGTTTGGACTCAACACCCGTTCACGCGGGGGTTGTTAAGGATCTTTTACTTGCATGGATTACGGTGGTAATCATGTATTGCGAACTGCCTCGGGCAGTCAATCCGCAGTCATTGGTATCGATGGATCTATGTCGATAACTAACGTGCTTCATTTCACTATGTGTACGTGCTGGTTATGCGTAAACGAATTCGAACTCTATATGCTATTATCAAACTTGTATGCTCACCTTTACATTGTATGTATTGACTTTATTTTAACGCATGTGACAGGTGCTTAGGTTGTTTATGTGCTTAACTTGCTGGTGATGAAATTGAGGCTAGGGAAGGAGTCCTAGAAACCAACAAATAAATTTGCTATGTTTAAATCTGAGTTGTCGGAACAGAATACTTGTCTTGATGCTTGTCTGTAATAATTATTTAACTATTTGAGATACGGTATGGGACGTATTATTTAAATTGAATGGTAATGATAGTTGTTATGGAAACTTCTGGACAATCTGTTTCGCTCAGTGCCATGCCCCGATGATTCCGCCATCGGTTGGGGTGTGACAACAAGAGCTTTTAGTACCGGTTTATCCTCAACGTCTAATCAAATCAAAAAGTTGGAAAAAGGTTTTAAACTAGAAAAATAAAAACTAACTAAAATGCTGAAAATAAAAATAAAAATAAAAACAGATAGACAAGATGAATCACTTGGTTCCGACTCGTGTATAGTGTAACCTTTGATTATTTCCGCACTTTTGCACTTATTCAAGAGATTATCTTAGTTATTGTAGTAGGCCCCTCTTTTGAAGGTGACGTTACCCTCAACCCAGTAGTTTGAGTCAGCAAGGATACAATCCTAAAGGGTCGGATTATTGAAAGATAATTAATTAAGTTATTAATGCAAATTATGGTAGGCCCCTCTTTTGAAGGTGACGTTACCCTCGGCTAAGTAGTCTGAGTCAGCAAGGATACAGTCCTAAGTAGCCGGGTTATAGTATTAATAGTAGTTTAACTTATAGGGGATCAAAGAGTTTGGACCCCCGCCATCCAATACCGTTAAGTATTGAAGGAGGTCCTACTAAATTTGACCCATGTCCCTTGCAGGATCTCTAAACGCTGAACAACGGCAAGACTCTTACCAAACCGTTCCCTTAACCCCCGACCAGGTAGCCAACATACCTCCATATAGACCGTGGAGATATGAATGGTGAAAATCTCTTATTTTATATAGACAGTAAAATAATGCCAAGACACCACGGACAAACGATAAGGAAGAATCACCTTCAACATAAGAAACTAGTTATTAAAGTCATTAATACATAACCAATTAAAAAGTGCGAAAAGATTAAAAATAAAAAGTATTACACTAAACACTTTGTCTTCACCAAGTGATGTAAGAGACTTAGGCAAACATGGCCTTGATTGTCAAGAACTCTTACGATCAATCTTGGATCCCGAGATGACTCACACACTCTATGATGGACAATGGATGATGGTGGTGGATGATGGTGTTATGGTGGTGGTGGGTGAAGTGTGAGAGAGGTGGTGTGCCAAGGGATGGTTTCAGCTTGAGCCAAGCACTCCTATTTATAGGCTGAACAGAAGCTCGGGCATGGCCCCGTGTCCAGTGGGCACGGCCCCGTGTCCACATCCTTCTCTTTCTTCATTTAATGCAGCTTGTCTGTATTAGTTGACCACGCCCCCGTGTCCGCTGAGCACGACCCCGTGTGCAGAAGCATATCTGTACTATAAAGATTTTCCTGGATTCTGCGAATCATATAGTTGACCACGGCCCCGTGCCCACTTAGCACGGCCCCGTGGTGGGCAATGGAAGCTTCTACCACTTTGTCTTTTCTGCTGACACTTGGGCACGCCCCCGTGCTAGCTGAGCACGGGGCGTGTTCAGTCTTCTGTCTTCTTGTTTTGCTTGGGAAGATGTTGTCGTGGGGTCGGGCATGTCACGTTTGTTCCTTTTCTTGTATTTATGTTAGATTTTGCTGTCTTTTTGCTTCTTTTGTTAATTTGAGCTCATTTAATTCTGAAAATACAAAAGGAAAACAAAATCACACTTTTTCCAACATTAGTACTAAAAAAAGGTTAGTTTTATGCCACAATTGATGTAATTTATATGTTGCATTTTGCAGACATCATAAACCTATTTAGGAAGCGGAGGTCAATCCTCAGTTTGCCTTCACTGCTGAGGAAACTACAGCAATGATGGCCTCACTTTCTTAAGCATCTCAACCACCTCCAACGACCACATCTGCCATTGAGACTCCGGTTGTGACTCCACCAGTTGAACCACAACAAGTTGGAACTTCATCTGTTCAGCGATAACGATCTGAAGCTCATCAGCGAAGCTCAAAACGACGTGGTAGAATGTTCTCTGAAATGGGAAAGGATGAAAAGGTAAAATTTTTATTCTCTTAATTATAGGCTGTTGCAGAACAGATCAATTGGCATTCGAAGTTTATGACTGCAAACAGAAATACGGTACTCAAACAACAAGTGGAGATTAATAAGCTAAAGAAAACCATGAGCAAATAACAGGCTGAAATCATACAACTTCGTGCTGAAAATGAACGTCTGAAAGCTGCCGATGATGAACGAGCTAGACATATGGTACAGTTACAAGCCGCCGATGATGAACGAGCAAGGCAGTTGTTACAGATGCGAGCTGCCAACAACACTCGCGGTATTGAGCTGAACCGAGTGAAAGAACAAAGTATTGTTGTGAAGCAGTCTGCTGATCGACTGGCTGAAAGATATAACTTTATGAAGAATTGGTATGATACCAGGAACACCACATTGGTGGATGGCTTCAATTCTATCAAGAATGCCTTCGAAATTAGTAGAAAAAAGGTGAACATTATGTGGAATGATCGATGCAAAGCACAAGAATTTCAGCGAAAGCGTTATCACGACAGCGAAGATCAAGGCAACCCTGATGCATCAGCCTCTTCTGAGCCACAAGGGGCATCTGCTTCAACTCAGATCATCGTGTATCAGCCTCAGCAGACTATAACGACTCAAGGCACGTCAGGTGGTTCAAAGGATGATGTTGCACAGCTGGAGAGTGGTATTGCTTAGCAAGAATGTCCTCCTGAAAGTTCTATAGCTGGTGCTAATGTAGCTTCAAGCTCAGCTGATATAGACTTGCAAGCATGCCCTACGGTTAATAAAGAAGACTTAGAAGATGGGGAATTTATTTCTGATATGACGGATGAACAGATTCTGAGGTTAACGGATATGAAGGTAATCGATGATACTACAATTGACAAGACTCCAAGTGAGCCCGATGCAACAAACTTGGATGGTCTTGATGAAATTGTGTTCGAAGGCGATGTCAAAAGTTGAAGTACGTTCGAGAAGACGGTACTGAGTTCAATCCTTTCGATGAAGACTGGTTGAAAGATAATGTGGATGAGATCGATGAAAGATTGAAGAATCGAGATTCATCTGATGTTCCAGCTGATTCATTCAAGGAACGGAGAAAGTACTTTCTTTCGAAGACTGCGAAACCAGCCCCTTAGGTCGCACAAGTTGACTACATGAAGTATGAAAAGAATTGTCCTATGGGAAGAATACTTAGTTGGATGTTTGTTAAAGAACTTCATTGTGTTACTGTGAAGCGAGAACATGGGATTCAGTAGTTCAAATCGCTTCTAAGTATTCTTACTCTACCATTCTACGATGTGGCAGCGTTAGCACGATTGGAGCTGATTAACCGGTCAAAGTTTGAAGGTGCTAAGCTGTTTGCTCGGAAATTAAGGATGGAACGACGAAAGGGTTGGAAGGATGAGTTATACAAGCCACAGTTCCCAATGTATGAGCAGATGAAGTTCACGTTGGATCCAGCAACAAACACGGCTCGGTACAGGCTCGTGTACAAGCCGGTGAAGGTTTTGGATCAGATTCCGTTAATGCCGATGGAACAAGACATACTCGAGAACATGGCTCTTTGGGGTTATGATTCAGACATGCACGAGGCAGTCATCGTCTTCAGAAACGACAAGGGAAATTTCCGTATTCTCGACCCGATGTGGATTGTTAACATGTCGGCGGCTGATATCGACAGGTTGTTTCGTCACGACATATTTTATGAAGATAAGGATGCAAGTCAGGCTCTACGCTTTCAACGCATCGCCTGTTACTGTTACTATCGGGGAATTCACGCGGGAAGCTCGTGGTCGGAAGCGGCTCATTAAGACAGAAGACCGAAGACCAAGCAATAGCCAAGGGGGAGTTTGTTGATGCACTTTTTGTGTCTGTCGCTTGTTCTTAATTTTGTTTATGTTGTAATATAATGAACAATCTTTTGATGTTATCGAGTCTGTATGTTTGGTCGAGTCGAGCAAGTCAAGATATCCTCCTATCTTGACTTGGTACGACAATTATATTGTTTTGGTATGTAATGCAACTGCAACTGCTGGATGCAGTCTGCAAGTGTTTTGCTCATCTTATCTGTTCACTGCACATTAACTGTTAACACCTTTGCTGTTTGCAGGCTTCCACGAAGAACCTTTCTTCGTGGAGATTGGTCATATGAAGAACCTTCTTCATGACATGATTTGGTTCTTCGTGGTGATCATCAACGAAGAACTACATTCTTCGTGGGCCTGAGTTCTTCGTAAGCCCAGTAACATCCTTCGTGATGTTACTGGGGGCTGGGACTCTATATATAACAACTTAGTGATGCAGAACAGACTAAAAGAGCTAGTGAGTCTGTACGAACACTGTGTGTATGTGTTTGTGTATGTTCTCTTCCATTTAATCAAAGTTAGTGAATCTTTGGTTACGTGTGTTTGTTATACTTTGCTTTGGTTGCATATCTACAATGATTCCACACTTGTATTTGTGTTGTTACAACAAGAAAGTAGGTTTCTTGATCCTCCGAGTGGACCTACAAATATAAATTAAGAAAAATACCGAAACAAATTCTGAAAGAAGGTAGACAAACCGCAAGAAAAACGGTTCTTTGTGCTTGCAAACAACGGAGATGGAAATAATGTACTTGCTTGTTATTTATCTTTTGTTTCTAATAACTGGTGTTTTCTAACTTACATTCACAATCAAAGCTTTAGATTAATCCATGTTGCATAGATGATAGTCAAAGACAACTTTGTATTAGTTGGTAGAGTTCCAGGGAACATGATTGGGCACTTGATGAACAACCCTTGGCATTTGTTAAAGTACTTATTGTGACCTTTGCTTGTCAAATAACTCAAACATGTTAAGTCATAATCAAAGATAATAGTTTGTGCAACAAACGTCATGTTCATAAAGTTTAGAAAATATGCTCCTTCAAATTCGACCAAAAGAAATTTATTAAAGTAAAAGAACTGCCTTCATACACTAATGTGTCGGAAAAAGCCAATGTTTTAAAAACCGGACCGGGCCGGCCGGTCGGACCGGTCCGGCCGGGACCCGTCACCTTCTCCGGGCCGGTTCAGACCCAAAACCGCTTTCAACATCGGGCCGCCGATCGGGCCGGTAGCCGGAGGTCGGGTCGGCGGGTCTCGCTTATGGTCGGGCCGGTTTGTCTAGAAATTTATTTTTCGGTGGATAAAAGTCAGATTTTGATAAGGAAGAAGATGGAGCTCAAACTGAGACGAGAGGAATGACAATAAAACGGGAATGGAACCAAAATTAGATATGGATTTACCTTTGGTGGAGCTAAGCAGGCGATAAGAATAAAGTGATGGACGGAAAGAAGGAAAGATAAAAGGATGTTCACCGGAATTTTCCAGAGAAGACCAGTGGGCAAGCTTTGTCTGTGCGTGGAAACTAGGGAAATGAGTTGTTGTATTTGAGCTTTATTTAGATTTAAGATTTTTAATATTTTAATAAATTATTAGGTCTATCATAGGCCATAGCCCTAGTCTACTTAATGATCAACAAAGCTGTCAATAGTTTCGAATAGTATAGAGCAGTCCTTTTTTTCATTTCAAATGTTCACTTATTTCAAATATAAAAAAAAGATAATGGTATAAATAAAAAGGTTAATTAAGTTTTATTTATTTACTTTCGTTTTTATTACATTATATATTTATAAATTATATATTGGCATCCGGTTCGTAAATCCGGTTCAACCGGTCCGACCAGTGAACCAGTAAGACGACCGGTTCGTTGTCCGGTCCGGTTTTAAAAACATTGGATGATTTATCTTTATGCGAGTTGCATTCACTAGACGCCAAAAAATCTAAAATCAAAAAGAACATCTCAACCAAGGGCGGAACCATAGTATTATGAGTCATAGCACGGGCCACGGCTCAACCCTGTATTCGTAGTGTTTTTTTTCCGGTTTTATATAAAGGATACCCCTAAAAAATACGAGAATACCTCTAATAAAAAAATAGGATACTTAATATTATTAGAATCCCATTTTTATAAGCTCAAACATTTTCAACCTGAAAAATTATAGAATAATTATGCCCGAATGATAAAATAAGCCCAAATTAACAATAAAAGGAGTCCCTAAATATAATTACTAAAGTTAACCCAAGACGCAGAACGATATTATAGTTGAATAAGTGATCTTGCTCGTCTTATGGTGGAAACTGGAATACATAGTTCTTGTCCTTTGGTTTTTCTGGTAGTGAAGCTAGCTTTGGTTTTACCGGTCGCAACCGCAACCGTTGAAGTATTTTTTTTCTAAATTTCAGCATGTCAAGGCGAATTTACGCAATCGAATGGGTCCGGAATATTTGAACAGTGCTATGGTTTGTGCGGTCGAAAAAATAAACTTTTGATAAAGTAAAAGACGATGATGTGATGAAACGATTTCAAGCTATGAAAAAGAAAGATGACACATCAATTAGGTATTTATTTTACTTTATTTATTATTGTTTTTTATAATTGGCCGATAATTTTTTTTTCGGGATACCTCTAAACTAATGGGCTAGGTCCGCCACTACATCTAAAGGTGGTTCATATTTACCCATCCTATATATATACACACACAATACATAATATGGTCATTCGGATAATCACCTATCAACATGTCTAAACAAACAAGGGTTTTCAAAACAAATGAAACAATGACACGTCTCGGTGAAAGACTTGTACAAGATACAGTATTCCCGTCGATATCATTTAATGTATTTGACTTATTGATCATTAAATTAAAAAATAAAAGGTTTGAAATCATGAACAAGAAGAAACTATTAACTTCATAACTTTTCAATTATTTTATTTAACACTACTAGAAATAAAAAAATAAATAAATACACAAACACTGAATTTAGCATAGCTCAAAGTATTTTAAGTTTCCGGCTTTCACAAGGATAACAAAGTGATGTAGCGTGTGTTATGATAACGAAGAACAAATAATGTTAATTCTGCGAATACCAGTGATGATCTTCCCCAAACCCCCTAAATTTAACCCAAAGAGCACAGAATTTGAAGTGAAAATTGAGTAAATTCGAAATTGATGTCTGACCATTGAAGGTTCGAGATTCTGACCATAACCCGTGATTAGTGTGTGATTATGTTCAAGTCGGGAGAGATTAAAGACGGATAAAACAAATTCCTTGTATAAATTCGGTAGCATAACATTACAAAGCGGTCCGATTACAAGCTAGCCGAACCATACCAAAGGAGCATACATCCGGGGAGAGACCAAGTGGTGATCTCTCCCCAAAGTCTAAAACCTTCATCTAGTGTTGCAAATGACTAAGGGTTGGTATTTATAGCCACACCCTCTTCACTTGCAAACACACACGGTCAAACGAATAACCCTTTTCATTTGACCACTTCAAACGAGTGGGTCAATACACGTTCGTTTGACCGTTTCACTAACTATTACATAATCAACATAAAATAAATCTAATCTATTCGAACATCATCGGACACAAAAACTGCACCAACAAATTCCCCCTTGTCCGTTGCTGTTGAATGCTAAAAATGCAACTGCAATCGATTTTCAGTCAAGTATTTGTAGATGTTATCTTCTCTGTGTTAACAAATTCCCCCTTTACCGATGATCCAGGTAAGTAGTATCTTGACTTGAGTCTTTATAGCAGTACCAAACCCTTGAAGCTTCTCGTATAACATTTCCCCCTAAAAGTACGCATATCCGTGTTGGGTGTTGTGCAATCTCCTCGCAAGGCTAAATTGACCGATCTTCCGCTGGTCTTCCAATACTCCAATCAGCATTTGATAAGGGTTTCATTCTTTAAAAATTGCATCAAGTCTTGATCTTGTCATAAGAACTCCATTTCATTCAAGCATACTACATTGGTAGAGTTCTTTGGTGAACTGTCTTCTGTAAGCCATCTTTGTGGAATAGACAAAGTAATGCACTTTGATCATCAGCATCAACACTCAGGAACTCAGCTAGACCAAGTATATCATTTGCAAGCTCAACCAACACGTTTAGTTGAACTACATCCAGTTCTCATTGTCTCGCCTTTGTGAAGTTGACCATGTAATGCACTACGGATCTTCAGCATCAGTACTCAGGATGTCAGCTTGACCAAGTACATCGTTTGCGAACTCAACGAAATGAACTACACCCAGATCCCTGTCAAATCTCATAAAGATTCCCCAGGTCTTCAGTGAACAGCGTTTTGAAACTACTGTAGACTTTAGATACCTGTATGTTTCCGTGCAAAACCCATCACGCTGGCTGGAGAATTAATTAAAATCCTCAAATATGTGTCTGTGCAAAACATTCCACGCAGAACCTTTGGTATCACCAGAAAATCACAAACTCTACCACCTGTGATTGCGTTTAGAAATTTACCGAAGAAATTCCAAAACATATGAAATTTTTTATCCCCCCATTTCTTTGGTGAAATCTCTAAACCTTGACAAATTCCCTCCACTGAGCAGAACTGTCGTCAACTTCACTGAACAGATTCTCTCCACTGAGCAGAATCTTTCAAATGTTCTCGGTTTTTAGAAAAATCACGAAAGCAACTTTCTCCTTTGCATATTCTAGTTGATAATGAAAGTCTCCTAGCCCCGTATGATCCGACTTGTATCCCCCCAAAGTTCTGCTAACACCTAATCCAAAAACTTCCATCATAGGCATAACTCTTCGACTTTGTGAACTCGTTAGGACCGGTCTTGGCTCTCTAGGTTCCTTCAATCGTTACCAAATGCGAGAATATGACAATAAACAAAATTCTTTCGAGCATTTACGAACACCGATAACAGAACAAATTTTCACGTGCGGAAATAAATATACCGTTTTTGGCCCATAATAGTCACGTCACCAATTTTGACATTTGCACCGGTAACTGTGACTACCCCCGTTTTTTTTTAAATCATGTTTTCATCATGCCTCATCATTCCGCGCGCTCCCGAACGCATACGAATTTGACATTAGAAAAGCTTGATTCAAATACGCTTCACAAAAACCCGACCCCAAAATAGATGAATGATATATCCTGATGAGCATATGTGGGCCCAAGTGATCATCCAATCATGAAGTCATCAGACAATTATTTGCCCAAAAAGAAATTAGTGCAAATAATTAATCCATCACTTCCATCAGCCACTAGCCCACGATTGTATAAGAAAATTTTACACACTTTGAATTTGGCCCAAATAAGAGTTATCACCATGCAATCACAACCCACTTGAACTATATGGATCGACCCAAGAGAATGTTCATATCTGCTGTGTAGCAGTGTAGATGGACCCCATAAAAAAATCGAATGCCAACGTTTTTTTTTATTTTATCTGGTGGCCTTCAACATTAAGAAAATCCATGTGCATACTATCAAGTTCAGCAGCATCATTACACATGTGGGCCAAAAAGAAATTCCAATGGATCCTAGTGGCCCCCCAAAAGAAATTCCAAGCCCATGACAGCAAGATTCTCTAGATCCAACTTTGGCCCCATCATCTAAACATTCTGTTGACCAAATTGCGACCAAACCCTAGAACCTTTTTGTTTCACCAGCCGCTAATATCAGACATGCTCCATCTCTGCGATACACACCTCCAAACCCTACAAATTCAACATTCAGCCGCCAACATCACCTTCTTCTTTCTCAGCGATACACACCTCCAAACCCTAAACCAAACGTACCCCAGCCATAAATCATACAATTTCACCTGCTTTGTACCGACATCACCTTTAGAAGCCAAAAAAAATCATCCAGTCTCCATCAGCAGCTCACGAACAACTAAGGTTTACGAAGGATGGATTATTCTTCGTGTGATGTAGATTCTTCGCTGGGTTTTCTAGGCATGGTTCTTCGGCAGATTAACATGAACACAAGATTCTTCGTCTACTGTTGTTTGCATGGTTCTTCGTCAAACAATAACCACAAAGAATGTGATCTTTCGTGCACTACTCACTGCATCACCAACACTTTGAAACCTTTCACTTCGTCACCACCCTCACAGTATCACCATCGCTTCAAATTCACTCGTTTCGACCCACCTCTCAAATCGGTCTCGCCATCTGCCGAGATGATCTACACTTACCAAAATGTTATCCACGGCTTCTCGACTCGGTTTACTGCTCAGGAAGCCGAGTCGCTTGAAACCCTCTCGGGGATAATCTCCGTCTTACCGGAGTTAAAATACGAACTCCACACCACCCGTGAAACTCGCTTTCCATTGACCGTAATGTGAGCCGAGAAGTGCAGAAAACCAATCGGAAAACTTGGAAATTATATGCCAAATGCAAAAGGCATGCTTTGTTCTTGGCATTTCAACGGCGACTGCTTCTTTTAGCCACATGTTTTGCTCGCTCAACGTTTGACCTTTCAACATGTTAGTGTGGTGAAGAAGGTTCTTCGTGAACCTTATTATCAGCGACCAACCAGGTATACGAAGAATGTTCTTTGTGATGTATGTTCTTCACCAATGGGTTCTTCACGGTTCACTTTTGGGTCAGATCTGAAGAAACCCTAGTTTCTTTGAAGCAGCCGCCACACTCCTCAAGAACAAAACGAACTGTTCTTCTGCAGATCTGACGAAAAAGCTTCAAAACAAGATGAAAACTTGATTTTCTTGGTGTAAAACAGAAAACCCAACCCTTATGTATGGTCTGTTTCATCTGGATCCATCCTTTTCGGGTCCAGATCTGTGTTTTTCTTCATGTTTACACCATTTTACATCTTGAACAAAAACCACAAAAAATCACTGATCGAGGGCACATGTGACTTAGCAAATGGTTAGATTCACTAAGTCGGGTACCATGGCTCTGATACCAATTGAAGGTTCGAGATTCTGACCGTAACCCGTGATTAGTGTGTGATTATGTTCAAGACGGGAGAGATTAAAGACGGATAAAACAAATTCCTTGTATAAATTCGGTAGCATAACATTACAAAGAGTCCCGATTACATGCTAGCCGAACCATACCAAAGGAGCATACATCCGGGGAGAGACCAAATGGTGATCTCTCCCCCAAAGTCTAAAACCTTCATCAAGTGTTGCAAATGACTAAGAATTGGTATTTATAGCCACACCATCTTCACTTGCAAACACACAAGGTCAAATGAATAACCCTTTCGTTTGACCACTTCAAACGAGCGGGTCAATACACGTTCGTTTGACCATTTCACTAACTATTACATAATCAGCATAAAATAAATATAATCTATTCGAACAGCATCGGACACAAAAACTGCACCAACAACCATCCAACTTACAAGAGGAACATATAAATAAAGACAGAAATTCGAAATGGGCTACAAAAAGGCCATGGGCCAAACACAAGCCCAAAAACAAAATGCCCAAAACACCGAAAAAACATAAAAAGATAAATAACTGATATAAAAAAGCGTTTTTAGGCCCAACGATGACCCAACCCGCCATAGACGTTTGCAGCAAGATAGAGCTTGGTCTCACGATCGTTTTGCGTGGTCGCACGCCCAAAACGGACCCCCGTAGCCCAAGTTAAAGCCATTTTAGTGAAGCCTCTTTTGTCACAAGATCTTGGGCCTCCAAATACAAGATGGTCCGCTCCTCCACACTTGGACCCGCATCACAAAGAAACAGAAACAATTCTCTTTTAAGGTTCATAACATATTGATGGACGCTACATCGTCTAATTTCTTCTCATTTAATAATTTTTATTTAACTAAAATTTCATGATCAAATCATTAACATATCTATAGTCCATGTTTTTATTTAGGGTGTGCCTATTGGCACACCAAACCCTAGCAAAACTAGGGTTTATATACGCAGCGTATAGGTCAATACGCAGCGTATAGGGTTAACCCTCTACGCTGCGTATTGACCTATACGCTGCGTATATAAACCATGGATCTAAGTGCCTAATAACCAATCATTGCACAGAAAATAAGGTTGATATACGCTACGTATAGGTCTCTAAGCAGCGTATATAAACCATCTGAAAATTTGGGGTCATTTTGGTAGGTTTGAAGCATAAGTTTTTCACAAGGTTTATATACGCTGCGTAGAGATCTGTACGCAGCGTATATAAAGGTCTGAAAATGTCCTTTATACCCTTGTGTTGAGGCTATACGAAGCCAAATACAAGGGTAGTTGTGTCATTTTTGTCTCATACGCTGCGTAGGGATCCATACGCAGCGTATATAAAGCTCCATTTTTGTATTTTTTTGTGTATTTCTTTGTTTATTTATAAAAAAAGAAAATTATTTATAAAAAACAATATTATTGGTAATACAAATATAAATTATAAATATTAAAAATAATACAAATATTATGAATTATAAAAATAAAAAATAATACAAATATGTAGGTCCGGCTAGGGGAGGATCTAGTCGCCTAATCCTTGTGTACAAACCAACCCGGTTGTGCGGAATCCAACCGGGAAAGCAAACCGAGATAGAACACGCAAATACACAACACACAATATTCACCGATTAACACCTCTGTATTAATACTATGAAAAGTCTGTTACAAATCAACGTTTACAGATGTATTCTATAAACTCTCAAAGTTCTCTCGTATGTGTGTGTGCTCTCTGTTCTTGTCTCCGTGTTCTCAACCATAGACAGTGTATTTGTAGTCACAGCACAACGAATCAGAATGGGTCTTGACGAATCACAGCTTGGCGAATCAGAACCTTGAAGAAACACGTTAATCCTTGGCGAAACTGAGTCATGTTTGACGAAATAGAGATGATGTCGACGAAACAGTCCAGTTTCGTCGACCTACATTGTGTTTCGCCAATATTTGGGCTTTGGCCCATACACAAGACAAAAGCCCATGACGAATCCATGCACGTATATGATATGAATCTGTATTCATCAAATTGTGATGTTTAGTCAACCTCATGACATCATCATGACATCATCATGATGATGTCATGATGATGTGGCCACGGGAACCGGCTCGCGGCGCTTCGTGCTTCGCGTGTCGAGCTCTGGGGCGCACGACGGAGGAATGTCGTGACGTCGGGCTTGAGCCGAACCTAACCGGGTCGAACCGAACCAAGTCGAACCGAGCCGAGTCGCGTCCACAAAATATGTATCAACAAACTCCCCCTTGGACGCTACTCGCGAGATTCGCCTTTCATGTCTTCTAAGTCGGAGGATCTTCAAAGTCTTCACGTCTTGTAAGCAGAAAGTGTATCAACAAACTTCCCTTTTGATGATGGAAGTGTGTTAACAAACTCCCCCTTAACATAAGCTCCCCCTTGAGTTATGCCCGTGAGTGTCTTGATCTTTACAACTTGAGATCCTTGTGGTGTTGATGATGGCCAGCAGCAACTCGATCATCTTCATCATTTGAGTGCCTTCACGTCGTGTCTTCATTCCGAAGCTTGTCATCGACCATGTTCTCCTTGCCTTTAGAATCTGCACATGCAAGAAATCTAAACGCGTAATGAGAACAACTGCTTGGAATATCATAAGCAAACGACACACATGTGACCATTGTTCAATCAATCACCGTCCGACAGTTTGAAAGTTTAACAAATTGTTCAGTTTTAGGTTTTTAACTTTCAAAACTTGCAAATTTTGACCGTTTATGAAGATTTAGTCGATTTGGTTTTCAATCAGGTTTCAGGTAAAGAAGACTCGAGATCCAACATCGTACAATCGAAAATAAGATAGAAATAAAATCTTTTTGGCTTTTAGAAAGTTTATATTAAAACACACCTAAAATCTTTTTGGTATTTTTGAATATTTCGAATGTAAAGACAGAAAGCAGTAAATAAATATATACAAAGTTGCAGAAACTAAGAAAAGTAAATATATACAAACGTTCTTTTTGCGAGTTTCGAGGGTAAGAGAATCATATCAGTGTATGGTCATGCCAAAACGCTCTTGTTGTTCAATTAGTTAACATTAAGATAAGCATCCTATAACAATTATCGGTATTGTTGTCCACTTAAGCTCAACTTATCAGATGTAATCATGGCGAGGGGATACGTTAAGGTATGATTTATACTTACCGACCGGTGTTCATCCACATCACGACACATTCCCGTATCAAGGTATGCACGAGGGTTCATCTTACCGGTGAGTATACCGATTATCATCTGTTTGACCGTATATGATGTGAGAAACTCACTTATTTTGAATTGAAATCAAGCCCTATGTGATAGAATCACTTATTGATGAGGAACTTGATTTTCATATGCATGAGGGCACAGGAGCAAGTCCGTGAACAGGTCAGTACTTTCGTACAGCAGAGAGACGAACTTGACTCCCGGATGAATGTGATATATTATCACTTATTTTGGGGACATGTGATTGTTGATCACTTATTGAGGTCGTATGCAGTATGTACACGTATGTATAGTATCATGGAAGATCTAGACTTGCGTCCCCGTTATTTTTCGGTAAAAGATACAACCATGATACCCAGATGATAAGCAGCATAAAGACCAAATATCTCAGAACCTCGGCAATCTCTCAAACGAAATTTCGGTACTAAGACCATATGCCAATGAGTGGTTCCCACCTGGTCTTCAGTCGATTTAAGTTTATATCACCCTGCACACTTTAAAATGATTGTGAGCCTACCGATACATCTTATATAGAGCAGCTGCTTATCATTTTTCAGTTTAGGTTTAAAGAGGTTTAGACAGACCACTGATGTACTATCATTTTCTCTTTTGTTCGCCATGAAACTCATTTTTGTTTTTCTATTGTTTTTGTGTTTTTGAAATTTTTCGATGTTTTTGGATTTTCAAATTTTGGATTTACTCCCCCTAAAATCAATAAACTAAGACAAATTTAAAACACAAAGGTATTTACAAAAAACGATTTTCCGATGTTGGTTTTACTCATGCTTGACCTTAATGCCGTTTACCAATAATAAAAAGTCAAATCTTGATTTGTCAAATGCTTTGGTAAAAAGGTCGGCACGTTGGTCATCGGTGTGGACCATGACAACATTGATGAGTTTCATAGTGAAACAATCACGTGTGAGGTGATATTTGAGATCAACGTGTCAGGTCAAGGAGTGCTGTACGAAATGATAATAATTCATAAAGCAGCTTAAATATCGACAAGTATAGGAGAGATTAGAAATTTAAAACCGTATCCTGCAACTGCTTCGTGCATTGCCAGGAATCTGAGTGCTCTCCCAAACTGGATATCCACCAGGTGTGGATTTCAAAGTCGATTTTGTAGCTACTGAAATCCCTTCATAGCAACAAGATCAAAAACCTCTGGGTCCGGCTGGTCTTCCACATTGCACCAGCGAAGGTCTTTGTCTTTCTCTTTGAGAAGTAGTGTGCGGCTGTTCAATCCACGCCAAGGCATCCGCACACCCGGTTTGGTTTGATCAACAAACACATTTTCTTCAAACACACCGTGGAGAAATGTACACTGCACGTTCATCTTGTTAATTTTGAACTTCAGACGTGCTTCAGGTGCGTACATTTTGATTTGAATCTATCATGTTGACCCGATCAAAAACCATAACAACCAATTTTGGCACATATCTCAACTGGTCGAATTTTTCAACTTCATTCAACCACATTCTTTCACCATCATTCCTTCATCGGAATGTTTGTCTTCTTATCTTTTTCCTTTCTCTCCATCAAAGGCAACAACTCCTAGATATAATGATGTTTCGGAGTCTGGTGTCGCCGATCTTGTGCATGGACGCTCCACTATCAACAATCCTAAGACTATCAATAGTTCCTCCTGGAACATCCTGCACTCTCATTCAGAGATTAGTTGGAGAGGGGGACCCAAGCCTTCACAGACTTGGGTCGTCCGTCATCATCGAGAATTGTAACATCCATTTCCCGATGATTCGGAATTGATGTAGCTCCCCATGAAACAATTACTGGTTTTGGTTTCCAAATCTGTTTTTGTTTTTCATTTTTAACTTCTAACTTAACAGACTGTGTTTGGATAACCTCTGGTTTTAAAACCTTTTCAATTTCTTTTCTTTGTTTCCTTTTCTGTTTCATTTCCCGTTGTTTAACAAGACGAGGGTCTGATTTTGATGAAACAGATCGCTTTCGGTAATTTCGTTCACGGGGATCATCTTCTTTGGCTTTTAATTTATGAAGATACGGACAATTTCGAATTATATGTCCAATTGTACCACATTCAAAACATGATCTTCGTTCAACAAACCCCGAAGTATCATGTGATCGTCTTGTCGATGATGAACTTTGTGATCCCGAGGTACTAGGTTTTGAACTATTTGGTTCATTCCTTTTCATCACTGTTGCTTTCTTGACAAAATGTAAGTTAGATTGATTTTCAAATGTTTCAATTTTGTCCGTTCCCTTTGATTTCACAAAGTTCACATTCTTGTTCTTCTTTTGATTCGGCATCCTTTGACTTTGAGTCGATGCTTTTCCTTTTGGTTTGGTATGATTTTGCTGTTTTTGCACTGTTGGTAATTTCTGATTTCCATATTGTTTTCGAACTTCAGCCTTTGGAATAGGAGGACACTGTGTTATTGTAACACGTGATCCTGTCTTTCCCAAAAACGTACTTGTTGAATTTTCAAAGACTTTACTGATTAATGATTGATTAACATTCTTAATAGGAAAATCTTTGTCTGAATAAATTTTATCATCACCAACAAGAGTGTACAGCAAATCCACACTTTCAGACTCTTTTGCAGACGTGGACTCGGTCGGAACAGTCTTAGCAGGTTTTGCGGGAGGATCACATAAAATATGATTCTCAAGAGGTATGTCCTCTTCTTTGACCACCGCATCAGACTTTGCTGAATCAGTATCATCAGATTCATCATCAGAAGAATCAGCATCCTCAATTACAACTGGAGGATCCTGATTCGGTTCAGCAGTTACAAATGTATCTGCTGACACATCCGAATCTGATGATACTTCCTTCTTGTATCCTAGTCCTGCTGCAAATTCCTCAACGTCCAAAGGAACAGATGGTTCAAAGTGAGTTCTATACTCCTCATCAGGCAGAGCATCATAATTGTTTCTCACGGGTGGTGGACATTTCTTATATCCAATGCATGTGACATCCCTTTTCTCTTTCTGAACATCAATGATGTGATCCAACACATAGCTAGAGCTTAAATAGCTGTCTAACTTGAGTCGGATCGCCTCACTTTCAGTTTTAACACAAGCCATCTCTTTTTGCATTATCTCAAGACGTGTGATATACAAATTTATGTCAGTTTGTTTTCTGGAAACCATTTTTGTCAGCTCTGTTTTATCTTTCTTTAATGTTTCAATCATCGATTTAAATTCCTTTTCATGGTTTTCATAAAACATGTTGGCTTCTGTGCACTTAGAAAGATCCACGGTCAACTTTTGATTGTGGATGAATGTCACATCATATTTCTCTTGCAAAGCCTCGTGTTTGCTTTGCAATTCACACCACTTATCATTCAACGAAACATGTTTGTCTTGCAAGTCAAACAAACTAGCTTGTAAAGCATCATGTTTGCCTTGCAACTCAGACATGTTTGCATCCAAATCAGCACATCTATCACTTAATCTAGCACAATTATCACAAATAGCAGCAGTGGGTTCATCGACACATACCTGACTTGATGAACTGTCGACATTAGCCATAAAGGCTGAATGGAGAGAAGACGAAGAATAAGCAGCTTGATCCACCAAAATAGATCTTCTATCAGTTCCTGCTGCAGCTTCCTCCAAAAGCTCATCAATATTTTCATCGACTGACGCACTTGATGTCTCATCCACATGATCATTACCTGAAGTGGAGGATTCTTCATCTGAGCTTCCACTATAACCAGAACTGTCTTCATCTTCAGAAGATTCATCACCATTGGTGGAAGATTCTCCACCACTGGCGTGCTTTAAATCCTTTACGACTTCAGCAAAACACGCTGTTCCATCTGGAGCATCATTCCCCAACTGAATTGACCAATCACAACCTTCATCTACTTGAACCACAAGTGCCTGGTTGGCATTAGATGGTCCTGCTTGACTCTGGTTGTTGAGGCACCAATGTGCGCTCATTGTTCCTTACTTGGTTCTGATTTGCCCTGTTGCCTTGACCTCTGAAAGGATTTTGGTTTCCATGTTGAGATGGCCTCGTACATTCACGTTTGAAATGACCACGTTCACCACAATTGAAGCACTTAACAGCCTGCTTATCAAACCCATACTTGGTGTCTTTCTTGCTTTCCAAGCTGGTTCTGCCAGTTCTTTCCATGAAATCCTTTGCTCGCCTAACAGCACTGGCAAAGGCCCACTTGATGTCCATCATCTCCATCTCCTCTTTATCGATCTGCTGATAGTCTTCTTGTGTCAGATTAATGTTACCAATTTGACCTTCCACTAATCCACAGTATGCGCTCACCAAGGTGTTTAGCAGCTCCATGTGTTCCTTTGCTACTTCCACACTGACTTTAGAAAAGCTTGAGGTGTCGAGCCGTACTGTATTTGGCTTTGATTGCTGACTAGCAGATGATGTGCTTCCATAACATGCTTGTTGTTGAGGAGGAAGTGGATTCCCGTATAAATCTGTTGGTCCGGTAGATCGAACAGGTAATGGATTTCCGAACATATCAGTTGCTCTGATAGGTCGTTGGCTTTGCTGTTGTGGTATTGGTTGAGGGACTGGTTCAAGCGGATTTCCATACATGTCTGTTGTTGGAGGAGGAATGCCGTACATGTTAGTGCTAGACACAAACGCTGTTTGAATTGGAGCGTGTGAAGAAGATTTTGTAGAAGTGCTAGAAGTTCCATAATACATTTCAGGATTTTGTGGCACTGGAACTCTTTTTGCCTTGAGAGTTTCTTCCTGATTCTTGTTTTCCAGGAGTTGAGCAAAGTCATTGAAGTTTGTTGTAGCTAAAGTGCCATTGTACTTCATGATTTCCAAGAAAGTATTCCATTGAGGTGGCAATGCATCTGCAAACTTTTTCACTACCTCTGCTGAAGCTGTTACAACCCCAATATTTGCCAATTCAGTCAGCAAATGATTAAATCGACTTATCAAATCTCCTAAAGATTCATTCTCCATACAAGTAAAACCATCAAACTCTTTCTTTAGCAGCTCTTTTCTCAATTGACGTGTCGCTTCATTTCCTACGCCCCTTATCTTCAATGCGTCCCACAACGTCTTTGTTGTCTTGAAACTGACAAATTGATGATAAATATCTTTGCTTAACACCTGAGTAAGAATGACATATGCCTTCTTTTCCAAATCATAGACCTTCTTCTGTTCTTCCGTAAGATCTGCAAACGTAGCAGCAGATGAAGCGGCAACCTCTATTGTTTGATCAAAATCTGTGATGAAACGCAACCACAATTCTGTATTTTGACCAAGGACGTATGTATGAAATCTGCCAAACCATCCCGGATATTCACTTAAGTGCATCAACTTTGGAGGCCGATTCAAACTTCCCGTTTCACTCTCGCTTAACAAAATGCTTTGAATACTTGGAGTTTGATTTGATACGAATGCCCATTGACCGGTAGATATAGCATTAGCTTGCGAAGATACAGGTACGGGAGTTTCGGCCCATGCAGGAGATAACCTGGTATTTGTATACTTTTCCGAATCCGGAGTCGGAGTACCATAATACATTTCTGTATTTATCGGAACACCCCACATCGAATTCATTTTTGATGAAGAAAAAAAATACCTGAAAATCACACCTCAAACAAACTGTTAAATCACACTTGCACTCCTTCTGTTTAAAATCACAAGTGTTTTGACGAAACAGGTTTCCACGAAACAGATTTTAATTGTTTTGTTAACTAAACTCGATTTGGCTTTTGAATGACGAAACAAAAGTCCTTATGGCGAAACAGATACTTGAAGGCCCAACTTTTAAAGGCCCACTTTGAGAGATCCACTATATGACGAAACAAAGTTCCAATATGCTGGTTCGACAAAACAGGAATTATTTGCTATTGGGCTTTCACTCAACGAAACAAGTCCAATAAACACAAGCCCAAAACTGATGATTACGAAACAGAAATGAAAGGCTAGTCCTTTTGGGCATTTTGTTCGACGAAATAGAAGGACCTTTTGGGCTTTTGATTTTGACGAAATGGCCCAGTATACTTGACGAAACAGATGGGCCTTGTATTGTTGACGAAACAGAACTTATATCTAGTTGACGAAAGTGAAATTCTGTTTCGCCGAGAATGCAAATGACGAGACTGAAGTTTGTTTCGCCGATGGGTGTTTCAGAGAGTTGGTAAACTTTTTGACTTTTATCTTTACTGACACACGCAACAGTGCTTTCGGCTACACCATCCTCATTTCACCAAACAAGATATATGTTATATTATTTTAATCAGATTACAATTTCCAATGACACAAACACTTGAAAATTCAAATCTTAAAGGATTAAAAAGTAGACACACTAAAGAACACTTTGAAGTTTTGATGAAGATATCAAGAACAAACCCAGAATATTTAAGTTTTCCGGCAAACTAATGAGTTTTCCGGTGTCCCGACAACTTTCCGAAACGCGTTTTTGCTAAAATGTTTAATAAAAACCAACAACTAACATGAGAACATGATAAACAACAAGGTTTTTAACAAAACACCAAGCAAAAACAACAAGATTAGACCAGATTTAAGGAGTTTTTCCAGAAAATATGAACTTTAAAAAAACCCGAAAAACAACCAAGAACACCTCGGTTTTAACAAGGAGAAGAGCCAAGGCTATGATACCACTTGTAGGTCCGGCTAGGGGAGGATCTAGTCGCCTAATCCTTGTGTACAAACCAACCCAGTTGTGCGGAATCCAACCGGGAAAGCAAACCGAGATAGAACACGCAAATACACAACACACAATATTCACCGATTAACACCTCTGTATTAATACTATGAAAAGTCTGTTACAAATCAACGTTTACAGATGTATTCTATAAACTCTCAAAGTTCTCTCGTATGTGTGTGTGCTCTCTGTTCTTGTCTCCGTGTTCTCAACCATAGACAGTGTATTTATAGTCACAGCACAACGAATCAGAATGGGTCTTGACGAATCACAGCTTGGCGAATCAGAACCTTGAAGAAACACGTTAATCCTTGGCGAAACTGAGTCATGTTTGACGAAATAGAGATGATGTCGACGAAACAGTCCAGTTTCGTCGACCTACATTGTGTTTCGCCAATATTTGGGCTTTGGCCCATACACAAGATAAAAGCCCAATGACGAATCCATGCACGTATATGATATGAATCTGTATTCATCAAATTGTGAAGTTTAGTCAACCTCATGACATCATCATGACATCATCTTGATGATGTCATGATGATGTGGCGACGGGAACCGGCTCGCGGCGCTTCGTGCTTCGCGTGTCGAGCTCTGGGGCGCACGACAGAGGAATGTCGTGACGTCGGGCTTGAGCCGAACCTAACCGGGTCGAACCGAACCAAGTCGAACCGAGCCGAGTCGCGTCCACAAAATATGTATCAACAAAATATTATGAATTACAAGACCTACAGAGAACCTATACGAGACTTACACTATACACTATACGATACGATACGATACGATATAACACCTCGTATAAGCCTATAAGTGTGATATCGTATCGTATAGGTGTGGTTTAGGTCTCGTATTGACCTCGTATAAGCCTATAAGTGTGATATCGTATCGTATAGGTGTAGTATAGGTCACGTATTGACCTTGTATAAGCCTATAAGTGTGATATCGTATCGTATAGGTGTGGTATAGGTCTCGTATTGACCTCGTATAAGCCTATAAGCGTGATATCGTATCGTATAGGTGTAGTATAGGTCACGTATTGACCTCGTATAAGCCTATAAATGTGATATCGTATCGTATAGCGTAGTATATGTCCCGTATAGGCCTATAGGTGTGCTTTAGATCCCGTATAGGCCTATAGGTGTGGTTTAGGCACCGTATAGGCCTATAGGTGTGGTTTAGGTCCCGTATAGGTCCCGTATATGCATATACGGGACCTAAACCACACCTATAGGTCTATACGGGACCTATACGGGACCTAAAGCACACCTATAGGCCTATACGGGACACATATACACCTATAGACCTATACAGGTGTTATATCGTATCGTATAGTAGCGTATCGTGTTGCATCGTATCGTATAGTATAGTGTATAGTATAAGTCTCGTATAGGTTCCATGTCGGTCTTGTATACATCTATAGGCCAACACGGGACCTAAACCACACCTATAGGCCTATACGGGACATATATACACCTATAGACCTATACGGGTGTTATATCGTATCGTATTGCATCGTATCGTATAGTGTATAGTATAAGTCTCGTATAGGTGATGTATATGCCTATAGGCCTACACGGGACCTCAACCACACCTATAGGCCTATACGGGACATATATACACCTATAGACCTATACGGGTGTTATATCGTATCGTATAGTAGCGTATCATGTTGCATCGTATTGTATAGTGTATAGTATAAGTCTCATATAGGTGATGTATATGCCTATAGGCCTATACGGGACATATACTACGCTATACGATACGATATCACACTTATATGCTTATACGAGGTCAATACGTGACATATACTACGCTATACGATACCATATCACACTTATAGGCTTATACGAGGCCGATTCGTGACCTATACTACACCTATACGATTAGATATAACCTTTATAAAAAAAACCTTCATATACGCTGCATATAGGTCTATACGCAGCGTATATAAATGGTCAAAAAGACCATTTAGCCCTTCATTTGGGGCTATACGAAGCCAAATGCAAGGGTAAAAATGTATTTTGACCCTTGTTATACGCTGCGTATGGGTCTATACGCAGCGTATAGTGGGAAAGACCATTTTACCCCTGCATTTGGGGCTATACGCAGCCATATGCAAGGGTAAAATTGTCTTTTTGACACTTTATATATGCTGCTTATAGGTCTTTACGCAGCGTATATAAAGGGTAATTTTTATTTTTAACCACAAACTTGTGGTAAAAATATACTTTTTGACCCTTTTATACGCCACGTATAGGCCTATACACAATGTATATAAAGGGTGATTAAAAAAAACATTTTTAAGTATCGTATCGTATAGTATAAGTCTCGTATAAACCTTGTATAAGTCTCATATATGTCTTGTATCTGCCTATAGGCCTATACGTGACCTATACTATAGTGTCGTATCGTATTGTATCGTATCGTATCGTATAGTGTATATTATCGTGTCGTATCGTATAGTGTATAGTATAAGTCTCGTATAGGTTCCATGTAGGTCATGTATATGCCTATACGCCTACACGGGACCTAAACCACACCTATAGGCCTATACGGGACATATATACACCTATAGACCTATATGGGTGTTATATCGTATCGTATAGTAGCGTATCGTGTTGCATCGTATTGTATAGTGTAGTAGCGTATAGGTTCCATGTAGGTATTGTATAGGTTCCATGTAGGTCTTGTATACGCCTATAGGCCTAAACGGGACCTAAACCACACATATAGGCCTATACGGGACATATATACACCTATAGACCTATACGGGTGTTGTTATATCATATCGTATAGTAGCGTATCGTGTTGCATCGTATAGGTGATGTATATGCCTATAGGCCTACACGGGACCTCAACCACACCTATAGGCCTATACGGGACATATATACACCTATAGACCTATACAGGTGTTATATCGTATCGTATAGTAGCGTATCGTGTTACATGGTATCGTATAGTGTAGTAGCGTGTCGTGTTGCATCGTATCGTATAATATATTTGTATTATTTACCAATAATATTGTTTTTTATAAATAATTTTCTTTTTTAATTTTTATAATTCATAATAGTTGTATTATTTTTAATTTTTATAATTTATAATTTATATTTGTATTATTTACCAATAATATTGTTTTTTATAAATAATTTTCTTTTTTAATTTTTATAATTAATAGTAGTTGTATTATTTTTAATTTTTATAATTAATATTTGTATTATTTACCAATAATATTGTTTTTTATAAATAATTTTCTTTTTTAATTTTTATAATTCATAATAGTTGTATTATTTTTAATTTTTATAATTTATATTTGTATT
>JARYGA010040917.1:0-33294 GCA_030545235.1 Helianthus tuberosus | reverse complement strand
TTCAAGATATCCACGACTTACTCCCTGTAATTATAACTTTTGAAAATAATTTGAGGTATTGTAAAACAGTTGATAAAAAGAGAATGACTCACATTGCAGATTTATACGGGCAGAGTTTAGCCTACTGATTATCCTTTTAACCTAAATTTAAACAACATGCACACGAACTAGGTCAGTAACTAATACAGCATTTATGATAACTCACGAGATTAAACCCTCACAACGAATGACAAAGTGCGATACTTAAACATCCATCGAATTCACGATGAATGACAAAGCATAACCCTAATGTGGGCAGCACTTAAACATCCATTGGATAGTTTCAATCGATCGGACATTGAATCGTAGCAGCGATCGAGTTAATACCCTGTATCGTAGCATCACCCCACTAATTTGAGATTGTAATTTCAACTTCAGAGCAGTAATATTTCGTTTTTGAAAGTTTTCGTCGACACAGAATGAAAGCCCCTGAGCTAGGCTATTTATAGGTGAAATTTAGGGATCACGCGGCCCGCGTGAACCTTCGGCCATACCTTACGCGGCCCGCGTAACCACCTAGTCTAGGCGTAGGTTTGATTGGCTGCGAGTAGGTATGCCAGCTGGTCAACACGTGGATCCGGAACACTTATCCGGTCAACCCAATATTGACGCGGCCCGCGTAAGGCTAAGCTAACGCTTACGCGACCCGCCTGAAACACACTAATTCTGATTTCTTAGTTTTTCATGTACAGTGGTGTTTTAGGGGTCCGGGTTTTCCCTTATGGGTTATTTTGGGACAAATTTTGAGAGTCCTTACAGAAATGTGTCGGTGACCCTTAATGGCCTCACATGACTCAGCTAATTCCCCATTAGCGAACTTGATATAGTAATGTGTGTTTAACATGACTCTAATTCTAGTATATGCTTAACATCTAAAGACACTAGCTAAGCTCGGTGTTGGTATTAAAAGAATTGATATATGATAATAGTAGAGTGTACGTACTCATGACATCATTGGGATTTTGTGGAGTATTCATAGTTCTAACCACACACACACTTATTCATTAGTTTGATCCATTCTTAAGTATTATCGTCTTACTAGCCTTTGTTTTGCGCCCGGTCTCAGCACACTACTACTCTTGGCGCTTTTACAATTGCCCTCATGATGAACGTTTCACTTGTCGCATTTAGAATTTCGGCAAGTTACCAGCATACCTATTGGTTGTAACATCTGTGCTTGTAATCACTGTGAACAGTTCTATTATCAATAAAACAATGTTATTTGATCCCAATGTTTGTTTGGTTGTGTTTTACATTTTTCATGTTTTGACTTTTATTCAATTTCAAACTCTATATCACTTTCTGGAGAGTTATACGCAAACTGGTGCGTAAACGTAATCAGTATAATGCGACAAATACTCCGGAACATCAACATATACTTAACATACCTTAAATAACCTTTACATAACTTAGAAATAAGTTTTGAAGGCTTTGGTATGTCAAAAACAAGTTAATTCGCTTACAGGGACTAAACTTGACAAACTGCAAAAGTATGCCAATTTGAACTGTAACGAACATTCCGGAACAGGACCATAAGTTAAACATACCATAAATATCCTTTACATAGCTTAGAAATAGGCTTTGAGGGGTTCCGTGTGCTAAAATAAACTTTTGGGTCATTCAGGGACTAAAAGCGTCAAAAAGTGCACAAGTTTGCACTTTTGCGCATAACTCCCGTTCTGAATACGTCCGGACATCCAAAAATTTATGTAATCACTAAAATATTTTAGTTTAGTGTTTGGGATAAGAAAAATCCATTCGTCGCACAATTTAGATCGTTTTTCGCGCTTATGCGCATTCCGTCGTAATTAAGCGAACATCGCGATCGTACGGCCAAACGAACCGACATCTGAGATATTTTTGAGCATGTTTCATGTCCACAATGTTTAGGCATCATTTTAGGGCCTTAAAGTTGGCTTTACGGGCCTTATAAGTGTCGGAAATGGCCTTAAACAAGTGCAGGGACCAAAACTGTCATTTCTGAAAGTTAGTTCTGATCAGACATGGCCATGCGGCCCGCGTCATACTGGTGTGCATCTTCACGCGGCCCATGTCAGGCTCCCATAACAGATAAGACTGATTAGTCAGCTGATTAAACCTCATCCACACACTCACACTTGCCCCTTCAGCTCATTAGGGGTCATTTTTAGTTACCACAACTTTCCAACAAGTGTACGCACGAGATTCGATCACGTTATTCAAGAAACGATCTTAACGGTTCAGGAAAAACTATAAATACCCCACCCCCATTTGCTTCAAACTCACTAGAATCTGATCTAATGTGCTCTAAGTTGAAACCTTTGTTTCATACTGAGCTATTTTGATCTAGATTAGCATTCGGGGACCCTTCGTAAGTGTTCCTTCGTTCTTTTATTGCTTTTCGAGTCCGAAAGTCAAACTTTGTTTGACTTTCTGCATTGACCAGTTTATGGTCAATGCGAAGTTCGTTTGAACTTCGCAACGTGATTGTAATCACGATGGTTATAGTCCCTTGTGACTATGCCTACTGATTACCACGTTGTCTAGGGTCGTAAGGGTAAGCGATCTAATAAAACTCTTATACCTTCGAACCCGACCCATTTGGTCAATCATTAGGATCCGACCAAACACATTAGGTGACCATAGTATATAGGGAATAACCCTCCGAGGGTATACCTTATGGTCGCTTCGTTTAAGTAGTTGTATGATAGGTAGTTTATATGCCTTAGGTAAATTACCAAAATACCCCTTTGATGCCAAAATTCATTTTAAACATATGTAAGATAACTGTTGACATCTAAACTGATTTGACAACCATATTAGACATGTTAAGGCATATTTTACTTATCATAGGACTAGTTAGGCGTTCCGAACGCGTTTTACGCGAACGACGCGTTAAAATAGCATAAGCTACCTAAACGGGTCGTAATGGGTCACAAACACTTAGGTTAAGTTTCGTTTTAGTATGTGGGCTTTGTTAAACCATATTACACGAGTCTCCATACTCGTTTGGTTTATGAAACCTCATTCTATCCGATCCTCCAATATTAGGTCCGGTTTATTAACATAGTTACCTATATTAGGTGCCGTTTGATTCCGTGATCTCTAGCATTGCTTGGTGGTTATCTTAGGACTTCTGAGCAATCTCAAGTGAGTACATAGACCCCTCTTTTACTGTTTTCAAACTGTTTTGGGGTGAAACACATGTGCCTACTTTCATGCTTTCCATGTTTTCACATTATATACTTGCTATGTTCATTAGTACATTTATAGTACATGATTTCATTGTGTTCATGCTATGTATGTCCATTGTGTGCATACTTAGTACATTGTTTTACATTATATTTCTTGCTATGTATGTCCATTGTGTGCATACTTAGTACATTGTTTCACATTACATTTCATGCTATGTATTCCCATTGTGTGCATATTTAGTACATTGTTTTACAATACATTTCACGCTATGTATGTTCATTTGATTACATACTTAGTGCATTGTTTTCACATGCTTACATTTTGGTATGACATTTGGGTTGTTTACAATGGAACAATACATTCATTAACATTAGCTACGCCGTTCGTTAGTAGGTAGTGGTACCATAGGAATTGACAACTCCAGTTCCTGAAATCCTGGGTTTGTTTGGATTGGAAGGAATGACCGAATTCAATGTACATAACTTAGATAAACCTTTAATTTGTTTAAGGGTTTATCGCCACAGTCTCAAGGCTTGGATGTATGCATTTTCACAATACCGCATAAATGTTTGTATCAGTAAAGCATGCATTTGTTACACAAAACATAACTTTGATTTAAACCATGTTTTACCTCAATACCTTGGTTTTGTGCATTTTACATATGGTTTAGTTGTTATATTTCACTTACCATACATGATATTTTTGGGTAAACATTACATGATCTACATTAACATAAACATTTTGACATTGATATACACATTTAGTGGTTTACATTGGACATAGACATTTCAATATGGTTTACACATTAACACATGACAATTCATTTATTCATGAACAATTTACATTGATGGTTGGTTTGGGTAAATGATTCGAGTAACGAGGCGTGTGTAATATAATACAAGCATGGTGGATACGCCGCTGGTACTTCCTATAAATAAGTGTTTGTATGATATTTCATGTCGTAGCGTTACTTAAATCATTTCAATATTTGACATATTTCATTTTACATAAACAACTTATTTTCACAAGACATTGATTTACAAAACAACTTATCTTATACAAACTCATTTTTACTTGGTTATTCATTTAACCTTACATTATTCTCTTATTTATACACATCATTGCTTTTTAATGATTTACAAAACAAAACAACTTACAAGGTTCATGACTGACAGTTATTAAACAATTTTTCCTAAACTTATAAGTCATGAATCCTATTTTCACAAAACCTATGTATCTCACATGCATTTTTATGCTGACGTACCTATTTTCACATGTGTTTTCAGGAGCTTTTCCGTAGGATGATGATCGTGACACTAGGGCGGACCTGTGCCTTAGAGACATAAAATGAAGATAGACTTAGTTTAATTATGTTCTGAACTCTTTATTTCCTGTTTAAGACAATGTAATTCTTATGTTTATAAATAAAATACAACTTTGAATGCCATGGTTATGAAACAATTAATTATGTTACAACACTCCCTGACGTTTCCGCCGCGGTTGCATGTTATACGCGGTCGGGGTGTGACATTGGTGCCAAAATCGTTTATGGCAGCAATTGCCCTCGTTTCTCTCATGGCGAGAGTTATTGTTTGAGTGATCGAGGTAGGGTGGGATGATGCGGTCAGGTTTTGGATTTCAGGGCTAAACTTAAATTATAACGCTCAATGCGTTTGAATATGGGTGTTACCATATATGGAACAACCTTCGAGAAACCGTGAAAGCATCGAATGTAACCAAAAACGTAGGCTCTAGTCGTGATCGAGTTCTAGAATAAAATCATAGGAAAATTGATATGCAAATCAGATATATAAAAAAATGATGTATGGTTAAATAAATAACCAATTGAAATGTAGTGTATGGAATATATCATGTCTTGAAATAGAATAACATGTCTTGTGTAGAAAATGTCGTGTCTTGTGCAAAAATGTCATGTCTTGTCTTTGTCGAAAAGATTTGGATAACACTACGATATGCAATATAATATAAGCACTTATATATAGGAAGTACCAGCGGTGTATTCACCATGCTTTTATCATATTACACACGTCTCATCATTTACAAATAATCACCAATAATGTCTTGTGTATACCAACGTCAAATGCCATGTATAACAATGTCTTGTGTAACAGCAATGGTTTTCAACACATAACTTTTGACCTAAACATTTGTTTCTTTTGGCGTCGAGATCTTTTGAATACACAGTATTAAAAGAATCTAGACATATATTTGGATAAATATAGTCTATCATGCGCCCAAGAAGGAAGAATGCAATCAATCGGTCATGGAAACCTCAAGACCGCATTGTTCATACATGTTTAAATAAATGATAATGTGGATAACCAAAACCAAAAGGCGTAATGCCTCTTGCGTATATTGGTCATATGTCTAAATGGAAAAAGAAAAATAATTTGTTGAGGAGGAGAAACCAACCAGTGGTCTTCGTTCATATAATATGTATTCCACACACCATGGACCTCGGTCGTCCTAAGTAGAGAAAATCCTTTGTCTTACTTGTCCATGTGACAAATATGGTAATAGTGCTTGAGTTTCACGAGCTCTAGCAAGATCATTAGAATCTCCAAAGATGTCGAATAGAAAGCAATAAGGGAATTGCAGTATGGGTCATGCCATACCATTCCTTGGGACAAGACAAATGTCAAGCGACGGAATTTATTGTATCCATTTCCAATAAATAAGATAAGGTAAAATATGATAAGGTAGGGTAAGGTAAGGTGTCATAGGCACCATGGAACCAACCCATGTGCCAGAATTTTGAGAATGTTGAGGAAAATCCTCCATGAGTGGCTAACAAGTTTTGTTTGTTTAAATGACTAGTCTCAACTGAATCGTGATATAGATAGAATGTTAGGTGCGAACAAATACGTGTCGTCTTCATGTATTGTATTGTATTGTATTGTATTGTATTGTATTGTATTGTATTGTATTGTATTGTATTGTATTGTATTGTATTGTATTGTATTGTATTGTATTGTATTGTATTGTATTGTATTGTATTGTATTGTATTGTATTGTATTGTATTGTATTGTATTGTATTGTATTGTATTGTATTGTATTGTATTGTATTGTATTGTATTGTATTGTATTGTATTGTATTGTATTGTATTGTATTGTATTGTATTGTATTGTATTGTATTGTATTGTATTGTATTGTATTGTAGGGTGTTATACTAACAACCCCAGTTCGTGTTCTACTAGATAAGAAGAATTGAATCTCAAGTAATAACTTAAGAATTTTGAACGAATAGTGATCATTAGCTTGGCCCGCAGAGTCCACCAGAATTCCCAGGCACTACAAGTTGTTATTATGTTGGCCATCATAATAATAAATTGCCTTGCATAGTCACCCTAGCGTTCTCTCGTACAAAGCAGCCGTTCAGTAAGAGAGGAAACACTATTGTTAATATACCTTCAACATAGGAGGGACCTTCGTGATAGTTCACGTGTCAACGTCCGTTGTCATTACTCGCAGAATGGCACGGCGTTAGATGGAATAGAAATAGAGAGAATTTGTAACAATAACAACTGAAGGGGTACCTTCAAGATGAGTACTTCATTTTCCATGTCTGGGCAGGAGTGTCATCAATCTTAATTAGTATGAGTCACAGGGACCTCGTCTCACTAATGGAGTTGTTGTCCAAGGTTACCACCTCCGTCTCGTCGTCACTACCATGGTCAGGCATCTCAGCATTCGCGGGAAAGCAACTATGTTGTACAGAATCAAGTTTAAGATTTCACTTAGGAATCATGTCCGCCATAGGCTCCGTAGTAGGCACGAGGTCGATATTCTCATTGTATGAGCAAATAATAATAATAGAGTTTGAAGTCAAAGGTATTTTGTTCTTGGCAAATTATCTTGTACAACACATATATAAATAAATCATATATATATATATAGTCACATGAAATCCTATCTAACAAGGATTTTTATCTTGTATAAGTTGAATTTGTATATGCTGAACTTGTAAACTGTTTATGATGTGTAAACTGATAATGTAATGTGTTGTAGGTACATAGTCTGTTAATGTAATGTGTCTATCTCTCATAGACTTCACCTATGGAAATGTCCTTGCTTGGTTTTTATGAAATGAATTTTTGTTTGTAGTGGCCCTTGAAAAACCTTTATGCAATGAAAACTTCTCGTTCTTGTATAAATTGTTTTCGTGAGAGGTTCCTAGTGATTGTAGACTAGACTCAAGAAAGAATCCTGGTTCACTACAATCGAAGCTCTGATACCAAACTGTCACACCCGCTCGTAGCGAAAGCGCGAGGTGTGATCTGTTCAGTTCTCATTGCATAACGATATAAGTAAACATACTAAATGAATAAAACATGCTCCAATGCCAGTGTCATAATTGTTCAAAAGATCACAACATAAGTTAAGAACATTGTTTACAAACATCAAATGAAAAATAAGTTGTCATTGTTTCATACATCAAAATGTAGGTCTTAAAATGTTAAGGCTTTGACCACTATATCACCACAAAGAGGCGGTATATAACAGGAAAACCCTTCAATAGTTGGCATGGAGTCTTGATACTTGTTTTCCTAGAACTGGAATCTTTGAATTGGTCCACTAATTCCCTGAAATTGTCACACCCCGACCACGTAGAACATACAAAACGTGGCGGAAACATCGGGGAGTGTTGTAACAGAATTAATGTTTCACAACCATGGAAATTAAAGTTCGTTTTATTAATCAACCATCCAAGTTTACATTGTTTTAAGCAAGAAACCAAGAGTACATAACATAAATTAACTAGTTCTTGTCTCGTTTTAAGTCACTAAGGCACAGGTCCGCCTAAGTATGTCTTGATAAGTCCTATGCATCATCTCCTGAAAACACATGTGAAAATAGGTACGTCAGCATAAAAATGCCTGTGAGATACATAGGTTTTGTGAAAATAAGATTCATGACTTATGTTTGAGAAAATGTTTAGTCATGAACCTTGTAATTTGCTTTGTCTTGTAAATCATTTGAAAAACGATAAGATCAGATGATATGTATAAATAAACGTCAGGTTAAATGAATAACCATGTAAAATGTGTTTGTGTAAAATAAGTTGTTTGTAAATCAATGTCTTGTAAAAAGTATGTTACTTGTATAAAATGTTCTATGTCTCAAACTGAAATGATTCAAATAACGGTACCATATGTAATACCATACAAGCACTTATATATAGGAAGTACCAGCGGCGTATCCACCATGCTTGTATCATATTACACACGCATCGTTACTTAATCACTTAATCAACCCAAACCACCAAAGTAATGTTTAACAATTGTAGAAATGTTTATGTAATGTCAATTGTCTATTGTCAAATGTAAAACATGTCAACAGATACAAATGGTTCACAGATACAAACGGTTCACAGATACACACGGTTCACAGATACAAACGGTTCACATAGTCAAATGATTTCAACGGTTCAAAATGTAGTATAATGTGTTCATATGCTGGATGAGCATATGCAACAGAAATGCAATGTAAAACAATGTACTAAGTATGTGCACAGTGGACATACATAGCATGAAATGTAATGTAAAACGATGTACTAAGTACGCACACAATGGGCATACATAGCATGAAATGTAATGTAAAACAATGTACTAAGTAATGCACACAATGGGCACACCTAGCATGAAATGTAATGTAAAACAATGTACTAAGTAATGCACACAATGGGCACACCTAGCATAAGATGCAATGAAATCATGTACTATAATGTACTAACGAACATAGCATGTATATGATGTGAAAACAGGAAAGCATGAAAGTAACAAGTAGGCACCTGTGTTCCACCCCAAAATAGTTTGGAAAACAGTAAAAGAGGGGTCTATGTACTCACCCGAGATTGCTCAGATGTATAAAGATAATCACCAAGTAATGCTAGAGATCTCGGAATCAAACGGCACGAAGGGTCCCCGAATGCTAATCTAGATCAATATAGTTCAGGTATGAAACAAAGGTTTCAACTTAGAACACAATTAATCAGATTCTAGTGCTTTAAAACAATGAAAGGCATGGGGTATATATAGTTTTCGTTGAACCGTTAAGATCGTTTCATGGAAAACGTGCCTTAATCCCATCCGTACATTTGTTGCAAAGTTGTGGTGGTTAGAAATGATGTTTATCAGCTGAAAATGCAAGTTGCAAGCATGTGGTTGTGGTTTAATCAGCTGATAATCTGCTGACTATTTGTTATTATCTGTTCTGGCACAGGCTAGCGCACCGCTACGTTAAAAGTGTAGCGCACCGCTAGGCCATAGTTTGGCAGATTTACCATTTTAGTCCCTGCAGTGTAATCAGCCCATTTTCGACACGTTTAACGCCCGTTAACCCCATTTCAAAGCTCTAAAATGAAGTTAAAGTATAGGGAACTTAAAATGTGTTCAAAAATATCTCGGATGTCGGTTCGTTTGGCCGTACGGTCGCGATGTTCGCTTAATTACGACGGAATGCACATAAGCGCGAAAAACGATCCAAATGACGCGACGAATGGATTTTTCTTAAGGCGAACACTAAAATATAATATAGTCATGCTCACATAAATTTTTGGATGTCCGGATGTATTCAGAACGTAAGTTATGCGCGAAAATGCAAACTTGTGCACTTTTTGACACTTTTAGTCCCTGAATGACCCTAAAGTTTATTTTAGCACACCGAACCCCTCAAAGCCTATTTCTAAGCTATGTAAAGGATATTTAAGGTGTGTTTAACTTATGGTCATGTTCCGGAATGTTCGTTACAGTTCAAATTGACATACTTTCGCAGTTTGTCATATTTAGTCCCTGTAAGCGAATTAACTTGTTTTTGCTATACCAAAGCCTTCAAAACTTATTTCTAAGTTATGTAAAGGTTATTTAAGGTATGTTGAGTATATGTTGATGTTCCGGAGTATTTCTCGCATTAAACTGAGTACGTTTACGCACTAGTTTGCGTATAACTCTCCAGAAAGCGATAAAGAGTTTGAAATCGAACAAGAATTGATATGTGTAAACGATACACATATTTTTAACAAATCCCAAGTATGAAATACAATATTTCATTGGTTGGGCATTTGTTTGATGGTCTCAGTGACACGGGTGTCACAGAAATACATATAAGTTTGAAAACATCAACAAAAGTTGAGCGAGTTCATGCAGTTTAGCTGTATAAAATGTATCTGTATCAAAACAGTATGTAAGATGTATTTGTCTCAATTGTAATTGTATCCAAACTGGATATAAGATGTATCTGTAAAATGTGAGATGTATTTGTATCAAATGTAGTATGAAAAGTGTCAATGAAATCGTGATCATTAATGTTTTGCAAGGACATTAATATGTGTGACGAAATAGGAAGCAATCCAACCCTAGACGATTTTAATTGTATCGACACCTGTCGTGGGGACACAAACGCACTCCTAGGCAAATGAATGGCCATGAGTGGGGCTAGCCAAAACCCATTAGATCTAACCACTTGTACCTAGGTCCAAACTAGATTAATGGTGATTAGATGTATGACCCTAATCGCACATGATCTAAGGTGTTTCATTCCATGACTTAACATACAATTGAACATGTATTTTCCCCGATAGTTATAAAGTTGTAAAGCATTTAAAATGAATAGGGGACATGAACTCACAGAATTGCATCCGTAAACTGTATGTAATTGTAACCTCACTTGCATATGTCTTGAATTGTATCACGACCTACAAAGGTCCTAGATTTGTTAGACACTTCGGTCTTTGTATTGGCTCATGTACAAGTCTTCTATCTTGAATATGTATTAAGACTTGTTTGTATTTGTTATTCGTTGAACTGTGTATTAGATGTATGAATTGTTAAACTGTTATATATATATATTTATATATGTAATCTTGTATCTTATGAGTTGTATCATCTGATCTTGTCCTCTTGATTTTATGTCTTATATGAATAAATTGTATAATTGTATTTTCACCAATTACATGTCATTGGGCCGAGCCCATGTTTTCATGTTATTGGGCCGAGCCCATGTCTTAATGTTATTGGGCCTAGCCCATGAATTTATGTTATTGGGCCATAAAATTATTGGGCCTAAATAGTATTGGGCCTTAATAGTATTGGGCCTAAATAGTATTGGGCCTAAAAGTTATTGGGCTTAATGTTATTGGGCCTTAGCCTATATGTTTTGATATTGGGCTTAGCCCATGTATTCATGTTATTGGGCTTAGCCCAAGTATTTTGATAAGCCCATTATGAGGATAAGCCCATTTGAAAATGTGATCCCCTTTGCAAAGTTAAGCCCATTTGAAAATGTAAGCCCATTTGGAAAGAATATAAGCCCATTTTTATAAAAATCACTAAATATAGACTTTTTAGTAAACAAAAGACTTAGTGGTTTTTATTAATTCTAAAATGTCCGAATTTTTGTTAACGGTAGAATATTCATTTTCGCGTCGAAAGATCGTCTAAACGTCGTAGTAATTCATCGGAATGGCAATATGTTATCGATTCGTCCATCGTCCGATTTGACCATAATTTGTGTCCGATCATACAGATCGTCCGTAACTCGTTTTTAAGGCGTATTTCTATGTAGTCTTGTAAGACTTTGATTATAATGTATCTTGTGTTTATTTGTTATATTGAATTCAAGTTCCTAGTTTTGTTACATATAACTAATACACCAAGTATCATACAACAACCCTAAACCGACACCCTCATAATTTTTCCGACACCCTAAAAATATTTAAAATATCCCAATATGTCCCTAAAAAAACCCCATACGCAAAAACGGACCTCGAATACCCTAAATATTAATAAAAATAATCAAAAATCTGATTTTTGGGGTATAGGCGGGCCGCGTAAGCCACCCCTTAAGCCTACGCTGGCCGCGAGAGATGAAGAACGCGATAACACCCCAGTCCGCCACGTGGCACAACACATGTCGAGGCTAGTTGGTGACCCGGATCACCTACGTTGTTGACCGGCGTTGACGCGGGCCGCGTAAGCCTTTGCTTACATTTACGCGGGCCGCGAGAAAGTGCGAATCAGGCCCTATAAATAGCTTGCATCGGCCTTTAGTCGAGAATCGTTCAAAACTTTCTTTCTTACTTAAATTCTGAATAGTAGGCATAACACTCGGGTATTATACCCCCTAAATAGCGAAGTTCTGCTCCGTTGTAAGTATTATAACCCCTGGATACGTATTAGATACTCTGCCCGATTGATCTAGGGTTCCGTAACGACTGTCGTGGTTCTGCCCGACGTAGTCGTTGGAATGCCGTCTCGGGGAGGGTATTGCTAATGTTAAAATGGGTTATTATACTAACACGCGTGCATTTGTGTAATTTATAGATTATCACCAGGAAACCCTTACGGATAATCTAAGACAGCAATGTGAGTAATCTCCTTTTTGCAAATTGTTTTTACAAAACCTCATTTAATTAAATATATATTAAACAGTTATTGAGTATATGTAAGGATATAATTATCATGAGTATGTTGGGGTTTTGTATACAAAATTTGTTACCACCTGGTCAAGGAGTAACATTTCCACAAGTTGAGTATGACAGTATCATGGATGTTAATTGATATACCTTGGAAACAAATGTAATTGCGAGACCGCCCTCAATACTGTACAATGGTTTTTATTTAAACTTGATTGAACTGGGATTCACTCACCAGTATTTCCCAGTGACAAAATGTTTTTAAAAACGCGTTTCAGGTAACAAGATGTAAAAGCCAAATAGAAGCCAGCTGGATAGCACTAAAGGCTTGGAAAAGTGGCAATAAAGTTACCTAAAAGAAATAGATGTTTTTTTAAATAAAAATACTGAAAACTTGGGTTTTTACCCATGTGTTTAATGTTATGGAAATGTGGTAATTTACTCTGATAAAATATTTCCTAACTACGGTCCTGATGTAATTTCCGCTGCCAAATTAGACAATAACAGGATACCACCGAAACTGGCTCATGGCCCCCGCTCCCAGGATGGGATCAGGGGTTGTGACAAAGGTGGTATCAGAGCTAAGCCTCTGATTCAGCCACATAAGTGTTCTGCTGACACCAAAATTCAAAGTGTTAGGAAATAAATTACGGAACTACGTGCAGAATTGTATTTTCTTGTTATGTGTTATCTGACTATTTGTTAGTTTTCAGTATGGGCGACCAAGGACCATCTGACGTGTACCGTCAATTGTCTGGTTCGCCTAGAAGCGAAGGTGCCTCTTCTCAGCCTGCCCTCTCTGGGTACTCTGCTGATACAGAAGAAGGAATATTCGTATTTAAGGCTCAATCTGAAGAGCCATTTCCTCAGAAAAAGAGGGGATGGTTCAGTAGGGGAGCACATGAGCGTAGAAAGCGTATGAAAAAGTTACAAGACCAAAGAGCCCTAGCCGCAGCTAAAAGAGAAACCGATGCTTATGCCCATGATATGCTTAATAGGGGTATAGCCAATATCCATATTTTAGCAACCACTGCAGCTGACCCAAACCTAGAGCAAATGTTAGCACCCCAACCACAACCACCAATTCCTGACCAACCAATGGAGATAGAAAACCCTGAAAACCAAGTGGAAATGCATGATTTCAACCCGGAGGAAATCCCTACGGTACCCGCGCCAAATCCCTTAGACCCAAATTACGACCCATGGTGGGACGACAATAGGGACTATGTGCAACGCTACCCGATACATGAAGACATGCCCATGCCAAACCTAGGAGCCTACCCAGGGTTAGATCCTCTAGATCCCTATTTTGATAACGATGTGTAAATTAGGGAGATCTTAGAGAACCCTTACCCATTTCAGGCCCCTACACCTCCATTCCATGAACCCGCACCCCAGATTCCGAACCCAGTCCTAGAGCCTCCACCCCCAATGAGTGCAGACAACGTACAAGAACTTAGGACTTTTTGTGAGGAAATTTTAGAAAGTAGTGAAAGAATGAGACAGGTTGAAGAGCGTCTTGTATGGAAATACGACGAACGCAATATGGATTTTTGGATGAATCCATATCCTTGAAACGATGGTGGAGATGGTAGAAATAATATAATATAATATAATATAATATAATATAATATAATATAATATAATATAATATAATATAATATAATATAATATAATATAATATAATATAATATAATATAATATAATATAATATAATATAATATAATATAATATAATATAATATAATATAATATAATATAATATAATATAATATAATATGTGTGTATGTGTATGAAAAAAAACTACGGATGCCTATTATTAGTAGTGTAACTTTAAATTTCAGTTGGTATTGTAATTTTAAATTCAATACTGGTGTGTAATAGATGCATAGTATATGAATAGAGTAAAGTCGCAATGCTCGACGCTTTTGACCAAAAGTGTGTGTCATGTGATTGGCTATATTCAAATATTATAGATGATATTAATATGTGGTAAATGTTTAAAATTCAGATGGACAACGAAGTGAATCGGGAAAACCAGAATGATAATATCCAGAACGACAACAACCCGAATAACGATAATCTGAATACTGAAAATCCGAACAACAATAACAATGGAAACCACGTGGATAATAGTGCCATCCAACACATAGTGGCACAAGGAATCATAGATGCGATGCCATTTATTATCCAAACTGTTAAAGAAGCTGATAATTGTTGGTGCACTTGTGTCTGTACTTTGTCTGTATTTTGTCATGATACAAAACGATGTCTTGCGTTAGTCTGGTTTACGTCTTAGGTTTGTTAATATGTGTGTTCGATGTAAGTTTGACCAAGTCAACCATCCTCCTGGTTTGACTTGGCCAAACAGTTAGAGCATGGTTTGTAATATGTTGTGTCGAAGGATGAGTCATCGAAGGATTGTTTATATCCTTCGATGAGCTCGAAGGATAAACCTTCGATGGATATAGATGGACCTCGAAGGATATCATCCTTCGAGGTACATGTGGATCCTTCGATAGGTTTCAGATCGATAGATGATCCTTCGATCAGACTATCTGATCCTTCGACCAGACGACCTGGTTTGGGTATATATACCCATGTAATGTGTTCACTTCAGTAGGTAGGAAGTGAGAGTGAACTTAGTCTTGTAGAGAGCGTATTTTCAGTTTGGTCAAGGGCTGTAAACGTGTCCACTGAAATACAAGAGAAAACTTTGATATCTCGTGTGTCTACCTTTCTCTTTGTAGCTTGTGTTCTCATATAAACTACCGGTTTGCATTCTAGCTTGGATTCCGCACTTGCTAGTGTGTTAAACATAAAAAGGATAAGGTTTAACCTCAACCTCCGAGGGACCTACAAGTGGTATCAGAGCCGTGGCTCTTTTCCTTGTTAAAAACCGAGTTTATACAAGACTTTGGAGTGTTTGGACAAAAACTCACATGGTTTAGCACCCGTTTTTAGTGTTTTTCTCGCATTTCTAGACGTAAAAACGTGTTCTAAACTAACCGGGTGTGTTAAAGGACGGGTTGGGTAACTTAAAAACTTGTTTTTAAGAAGTTTGGTAATTTCCGGCCAAATTCCGGCTTACTCCGGTGACCGGTTTTCTGGATAAGAACCTTCTTTTTAGGTAATATTTTATTGGTCAAATCTGGTTTGGTAGAAAGTATGGTCTGAACATACCTTCTGCCGAAAGCTTTCTACCAACCAATCACCTTTTCACCAACCTGTCACTTTTGTCAACTATGTCAGTACAGATCGAAGGATATCCTTCGAAGTCGAAAGATCATCTTTCGATCAAAGGAGGTTCGATAGATAATCATCCTTCGAACATCCTTCGAAGTCTGTGACTTATCCTTCGATCCAAGGAATCTTTTCGAAGGATATATCTTTCGATCTACAGCTCTTATTCGAAAGATAAGGATCCTACGATTGGAGAGTCTTTCGAAATCATTGTTCGAAACTCAACAGTGATCTTTCGAACACTGTTGATCCTACGAACAAGTTCTGTTCCTTCGATCCTAGTCTGTTTAAGTTTAACAAGTTTGTGTTTTTCAGGTCTTTCGATCAAAGATCCTTCGGCTGGTTGTTATCATTCGAGATATTAACATAGTTTGTGAAAATTAAATTTTAAAAAAGGGAAAACTTGTTTTTCAAATTTCAAATCAATTTTCACTTAATATATTAATTTTTATAAAATGGGAACAAACGGTCAGTGGGATCCAACCGCGTGGACTCAAACAACTTTGACTCCACAATCATCAGCTACGCAATCATCAGCTACGCAATCTGCGTCAGATTTCAACAAAACTGCATGGATGCAGGCTATTGCCCCACCTCAAGCTGCAATGATAACTGCAAATCAATGGGCATTGGTCACAAATCAAAGCAGCAGCATTCAAGCTATGATGCAGAACGACAGTGAAACTGGTACAAGCACAAAACCGCCAAAGCTAAATCACATCAATGATTGGGGATGGTGGAAAGAAAGGCTGAGAACTTATGTTCAGGGGCAAGGTCAAGATCTATGGATGTGCTTCTTCACCGCATTTGACAATGATTTGGAAGTTGCAGGATCTAATCCACAAACTTACAGCACTATGTCTGAGGATGATAAGAAGAAATTTGAGTTAGAAAAGAAAGCATTCATGATTCTCACACAAGCTCTTCACAGAGACATTTACCACCAGTTTGTTTACTGCACGACTACTAAAAGCTTGTGGGATATGCTCACGTTACGATGTGAAGGAAATGCTCAATCTAGAAAGATCAAGCAAGAATTACTGAAGAAAGAGTTTGAAGGATTCACGTGTATGGAGAATGAGACCTTGGCAGAGTTATCTACAAGGTTCCATCACTTGTTGAGCGAGATGTTTGCTTTTAGAGTCACTGCCACTCCACAAGAAATGGTGAAGAGATTCGCTGATAGCTTACCAGCAAAGTGGAGCAGTTATCTTGAAATTCTCAAAGAAAATGGTGTTCTAGACACAATCACCGTTTATGAGTTAATTCAAAAATTGGAGAACAAGGATGTAGAAGAAAAGCTTAAGGCAAAAAGAACACTAACTCCTCAAAATCCAGAGATGTACTATGGGATTGCAGGAGGTATCAGTGGAGAAAAACCAGCCTCTCAACATGCGAAGCTTCAAACAGCCTTCATCTCAAACACCGGACCTTCCACAACAAATCAGTTTGATCCTTCAGCATACACGATGTATTCAAGACCAGATTCTTCTTCTCTACAACAGGATGTGCAACCGACAGCTCAGAAATTCACACCACCGCTTTTCTTAGACCCAAGCAGAGCTCAGCAGCAACAACCGCAACAGCAAGGGTTTTATGGAAGCTCTTCAAACTTTCAAGCCACTTCCAATCCGAACACAGTCAGATTAGACACTTCCAATTTTTCCAAAGTCAGTGTCGAAATAGCCAAGGAGCATATGGAGATGTTGAACACCTTGGTTAGTGCTTATTGTGGATTGGTCGCAGGTCAGATTGGGAATATCAATCTAACCAATGAAGATTATCAGCAAGTGGATAGAGAAGAGTTTGAAATGATGGATATCAAATGGGCTCTTGCTAGTGCAATTCGAAGAGCAAAGGAGTTTATGGAAAGGACGGGGAGAACCAACTTGAATAGCAACAACAACACCAAGTATGGTTTTGATAAGAATGCTGTCACTTGCTTCAATTGTGGTGAAAAGGGTCACTTCAAGCGGGAGTGTCAGAAGCCACCTAAGCAAGGAAATCAGAATCCCTTCAGGAATCAAGGACAGCCACAACAGCAACTGAACAACAATTCTGACAGATCAATAGTTCCCGTTGGAGGAAATGCATCTGGATCCACAAACACTAATCCCCACAGAGGATTGGTTGTTCAAGCTGATGAAATCTGCAATTGGAACCTTCAGCTTGGAGAAGGAGGAAATGGTGGAACAGCATGTTATGCTAAAGTGATTGAGAAGGTAGTAGAACCCGTGTCTGCTGGTGAATCTTCAGAAGATGAAGATAGTTCGGGTTATAGTGGGAGCATGGATGGGGAATCACTTGATGCTGGTGATTTATCAAGTGATGCTTTAGATTTGGAAGTTGATGAGCTTTTGGCTGAAGCTGAAGCATTATGCAAGAGGAGATCTATTCTTTGCCAGAAATCTGCTGGAACTTCCGAGAAGCTTGCTCAGTTCTTCTCTGAAGATGGATCTTTTTCTTTTCATACAGCCTTTATGGCTCACGTAGAAGGTCAGACTTCTCAGGTATGTGATACTAATTCTGACTCTATTTCTGTTCCTATTGAATGTGCAAAGTGTTTAAAATATGCTGAAAAGGAAAGTCAGTTTGAAATCACATACAAACACAATCAAGAATTGATTGTAGATCTTTCTAAAGCAACTGAAGCTAACTTGTTTTTAACCAGAAATGAAAAGGAATTTAAAGCAACAATTGCGTCATTAAGACATGATGTTTCAGAATTACAAAAGGCTGTTTTGCGAAAACAACATGCTAACAATAATCTTATTGACACAATTGAAAAGCAAATGGTAGAGTTGGCAACAGCTCGATGTGAATGTGAGACAATTAAGCAGAAACTGGAAAGTTATTCCAATTCCCGCTATGTATTGGATCACATCATTGACGTTCAAAAGAAAAAGGGGGATGCAAAATGTATTGGATTCAAATCATGTCCTCCCCCAATGAATCACAATTACTCCAAATTGCCTGATGACGAGGATATGCCCCGTTTTGAACCTACTGTGCCACTCGGTCTAGATGACTTTGCAGCAGGCCTCGGGTTCACAACTGGTACATCATCCTCGGGTCAATCAAAATCTGACAATGTGACAGATTCATCGTGTGTTAAGGAACAGAGTCCTCCCATTGTTGAGGATGCTGATTCTTCGGATGATGAATCTGAAGAAATTGTGAAACAACAGTCTAACTCGATTACAACAGATATTCCAATCGAGAATCACATCCTGTGTGATCCACCAGTGAAACCGAGTAAGACTGAAATGTCAAAAGCAATGGAGTCCCTTGTATCTAGCCGTGAAGGGAATAACTTGTTGTACACGCTCAAAGGAGATAGCAAAATCTACTCTAACAAAGATTTTCCAATTAAAAATGTAAATCAAGATTTAATTGAGCAAATTTTTGAAGGATGCACTGATAAGTTTTTGGGGAACAAAAGTGGCAAAGTTACCGTCACTCAATGTGATCCAATTCCGTGTGAACAAATTAGAAAACAATACGGAAACCAAAAACTACCAATTGAGCGAAAACAACAAGTCAACTCCGGAAAGGGTAAGGTACAGGGAAAGAAGGCTCAGAACAAGAATGTTCAAGCACCTAAAGTTCAGCAGCCTAAGACTGAACAACCAAAGGTTCAACAACCTAAAGTTGAACAGTCTAAGGCTACTCAACCTAAGGCTGCACAACCTAAAATTCAACAATTAAAGGTTGAGCAACTTAAGGTTCAACAACAAAAGGTGCAAAACAAAAGAGCTCCTGTTAAGAAACGAGAACCGAAAATGAACTTTGTTGGATCCACGGGTTCAGACAAACTTGAAACATTTCAGGATAAATCTAACGTTGATTTTGTTAAACAAGTTAGAATTTTAAAACGAAATGATAAGAATAACTACACCCAACACACCAACGGATGTGATTTAGGTCCAAGCACGTCTAGATCACAAAGTTCATTGTCTGGTTTTCCGTCTGGTCATCAACATGTTTCTCCGAAGTTTGTAGAGCGGAGAACATGTTTTGAATGTGGGACAGTTGGGCATATTGTAAGATATTGCCCACACGTGCAAAAGCTGAAGTCAAAAACGAGTGCTCCCCAAGAAATCGATTACCGAAAACGATCAGTTTCCCCGAAACAAGACCCACGTGTCTTGAAAGAAAGGGAAAAGAAGTTAAAGCAAAAGAATCAAAAGGTAATTGAAAAGGCCTTAAAATCAGAGGTCAAAGAAGAAAAACCTGTACAAGCAAAATCTGAAACTGTAAAACCAGTAAATGCTAAAACAATAAATTCAAATACTGGTAAAGGACAAACAGCTTGGAAGCAAAAGCAGGTAATTCAATCAGGGGGAGCACCACAGGTTCTTTTTCCTAATCATCAAGTGATTGAAATCACTTTCCTTGATGATCAAGGACGACCCAAGTCCACAAAGGCTTGGGTCCCCCTCTCAAACTGATAAGTTAATTGCATGTGCAGGCGGCTCCAGGAGGAACTATTAATAGTCATTGGATTGTTGATAGTGGGGCTTCCAGGCACATGACGGGCGACTATCGTCTTCTTTTCGATGTGCGAAGTATAAGAGGAGGATATGTTGCGTTTGCTGGAGACAAAGGAGGGTATATCACCGGCGAGGGAATGATCTCAAATGGAGTTGTGAGTTTCGACAAAATCAATTATGTGCAACAGTTGGATCACAATCTCCTGAGTGTTTCTCAGATCTGCGACAAGAAGTTCACCGTGCATTTTAATGATGCCGGTTGTTATGTGCTGAAGCCAGGATTCAAGATTCCCGAAGAATGGATTCTCTTATCAGCACCAAGAGTTAATGATTTGTATGTCCTCGATATGAGCCAAGCAATAACCAAGTCCAAACAAGTTACTTGCTTTATTTCAAAAGCCACTGAACAGGAGACGATCTCTTGGCACAGACGGATGGGTCATATTCACCTCAGAAAAATGAATCACCTTGTCAAAAACAATCTGGTGAGAGGTGTCAATGTGAAGAATTTTCAACTTCAAGATGTCTGTGTGCCGTGTCAGAAAGGGAAGCAGATCAAGAAATCACATCCATTGAAGAAGGTTAACACTGTAAACATGCCACTCGAACGTCTGCATATGGACCTTTTCGGCCCAGTCAAACACAAGAGTGTGCACGGGGAAGTTTTCTGCTTGGTAGTCACTGATGACTATTCAAGATTTTCATGGGTTGCTTTCATGGTCCACAAGAGCGAGACTCCAGAAATTCTAAAGAATTTGATCACCTTGTTGGAAAATCTTTATAATCTAAAGGTGAGGCGAATTCGAAGCGACAACGGAACCGAGTTCAAAAACAGGATTATGGATGAATTTTGCACTGCAAAAGGAATCCTTCATGAATACAGCTCTCGGTACACGCCACAACAAAACAGAGTCACTGAAAGAAAGAACAGAACCTTAATTGAGACTGCAAGAACCATGTTGGTTGAGTCTCAGCTTCCAGTTCGATTCTGGACTGAAGCTGTTGCCTCGGCTTGCTACACGTTAAACAGGGTTCTCACAGTGAAAAGACATGGCAAAACGTGCTTCGAACTCCTACACAAGAAGACTCCTGACTTGGAATATCTAGAACCTTTTGGTGCACCATGTACCATGATTGAGCCTGACGGGAAGTTTGGTGCCAAAGCTATCGAAGGTTACTTCCTTGGGTATGCTACTCCTAATCTGCGAGTATGGAACCTGACTACCAAGAAGATTGAAAAGTGGGGTGAAGTAAAAGTTCAATGATATTCTAATCCACCGAAGCCTTCTGGAGATCCATGGATGTTCGATTATGATGGTCTTTTCGACTCATTCAATCTGCCGACATTTGATGATGACAATGCAATTGCTCAAATGTTGTCTGAAAGCGAGAATGCGACTGGCTCTCAGTTAGTTCGCCCAATCATTGTTGACTCACAAGCATCTTCTTCTGTCAACAATCTCGTTTCAAATGAGGTGTTTAATGATGCTGTCGACTACAATTTCTCATCAGAAGATGAGGAGTATGTTGATGCAAATGATGGTGAAGCACGGGGTCCGGTTCAAGGTACTTCAGAAGCAACAGATCCAGTGTCTGCGCCAATTGTCCAAGAAGAAAATGCATCATCTTCTACAACTCAACAGCTTCAGAATGATATCGGGAATTTAAATATCAATAACTTAAGGACCAATGTTGACATTCCTCTAGTTCCTGAAACCCAAATTCATAACATTCATCTTCAGCAGAATATTATAGGAGATGTTCTCAGTGGTGTAAGGACAACGAATCAAATCAGAAATAACGAAAATGCTGGCTTGTATGCTGAGATACGAGAATCGGGACAACAAAATGATTGGTCTTTCGCCTGCTATGTTAGCCAAGAAGAGCCTAGATCTTGGAAGGAGGCATTGAAAGATGATTCCTGGGTGGAAGCCATGCAAGAAGAACTTCAGCAGGTCGAGAAGTTGGGCGTATGGAAATTGGTTGATAGGCCCGACCACTACAAGAAGATCGGAACTCGTTGGGTGTTTAAGTGCAAGAAGGACGACCGTGGGATTGTTGTCCGAAACAAAGCAAGGTTAGTTGTTCAAGGCTTCAGTCAGATAGAAGGTATTGACTACAATGAAGTGTATGCACCTGTTGCACGTCTGGAGGCTATTAGAATCTTTCTAGCCTACGCATCCTTCAAGAAATTCAAGGTGTACCAGATGGATGTTAAAAGTGCCTTTCTTCACGGAGTAGTCGAAGAGGAAGTATATGTCGAGCAACCATCGGGGTTTGAAGATCCATTACATCCTGACAGAGTTTTACTACTTAACAAAGCGTTATATGGTCTTCATCAAGCACCTCGAGCCTGGTATGAGACACTGTCTACCTACCTGCTGAACAACGGGTTTAGACGGGTTTTGATCGATTGTACCCTCTTCATCAAAGAAAAGGTGAAGATCTTCTGTTGGTACAGGTATACGTCGATGACATTATCTTTGGTTCTACCGATGATAAATTATGCAAGGAATTTGAGAAGGTGATGCAAGATCGATTCGAGATGAGTGCGATGGGTGAAATGACGTTCTTCTTGGGTTTGCAAGTTAATCAGTCCGAATCTGGAATTTTTATCCATCAAACCAAATACGTCGGAGACATCTTGAGCCGGTTCCAGATGTCCGATTCAAAGCCAATTTCTACTCCTCTTCCGCAGAATCACGGGATTACTCCGGATGAAAAAGGGGAAGCTGTGGACTCTTCACTTTATCGTGCTATGATTGGATCTTTAATGTATCTCACAGCATCAAGACCCGACATTATGTATCCAACGTGCCTTCTCGCCAGATACCAAGCGAATCCGAAGGTCTCTCACTATGCTGCTGTCAAAAGGATTTTTCGTTATCTGAAGGGTTGCCCTGACACCGGGTTATGGTACCCTAAGGATGATAACTTCGATCTCAAGGCTTACAGTGATTCTGATTTCAGCGGCTGCAAGAAAGATGGCAAATCAACTACAGCAGGATGTCAGTTCTTAGGCAATCGCCTAGTCACTTGGCAGTGCAAGAAGCAGACATGTGTGGCTACGTCTACATGTGAAGCGGAATACATTGCTGCGTCTAGTTGCTGCTCCCAGGTTCTATGGATCCAACAACAGATGCGGGACTACGGTTTTGAATTCCTAACTACTCCTATTTATGTTGATAATGAAGCTGCTTTACAGATCACTAGAAATCCTGTACAGCACTAAAAAACGAAGCACATCGATATTAAATATCACTTCATACGTGATTGCTTTGAAAAGAGACTTATCGATGTGGTTCACATTCATACCGATCACCAACGTGCCGACCTTTTTACCAAAGCATTTGATAAATCAAGATTCGATTATTTACTTTTGGTAAACGGCATAAAGGTGAAGCAAGAGTAACCGACATCGGGAAATCGTTTTTGTAAATATTTTTCTAAAAAAAAAATTCCAAAAATATGTTTTTACTTTATTTTATTTTTGAATTTTAGGGGGAGAAAGTTTCAAGGAAAACACAAAAACAATAGAAAAACAAAAATCAGTTTCTTGGTAATATAAGAGAAAATGATATTACATCAGAGGTCGGTCGAAACATGTTTCTAGAAATCAAAAGAAAAGAAAATGATAAGTAGCTCTACTAATGATGTACCGGTAGACTCACGATCATTTTAAAGTATGCAGGAGATATAAACATAACGAACTGAAAACCGCGTGGGAACCGCTCATTGGCATATGGTCTTGGTACCGAAATTTCGTTTGATAGATTGCCGAGGTTCTGAGATATTCGGGGTTTATGTTGTTTATCATCTGGGTATCATGGTTGTTTCTATAAAGGACGTAAGTCTAGATCTTCCATGATACTATACATACGTGTACATACTGCATTCGACCTCAATAAGTGATAAACAATCACATGTCCAAACAAATAAGTGATAAAATATCACATTTATCCGGGAGTCAAGTTCGTCTCTCTGCTGTACGGAAGTACTGACCTGTTCACGGACTTGCTCCTGTGCCCTCATGCATATGAAAATCAAGTTCCTCATCAATAAGTGATTTCATCACATAGGGCTTGGTTTTCAAACTCAAATAATTGACTTGTTCACATTTTATATACGTTAAAAACGGATGATAAATGGTATACTCGCCAGTAAGATGAACTCTCGTGCATACCTTGATACGGGAATGTGTCGTGAGTGGATGAACACCGGTCGGTAAGTATAAATCATACCTTAAATGTATCTCAATGTATTATGATTACACTTGATCGCTGAGTTTAAGTGGATAACAATATCGGTAATTGTGGTAGATTACTTATCCACTTCTGTAAAAGAATATTAAAAGGAAATGTGTTTTGACAAAAGACCGCAAACTGATATGATTCTCTTCGCCAGAAAACTCGCAAAAATATTGTTGTGTTTGTACATATTTATTTACTGTTTAACCTTTATTGTCTTATTTTAAACAGTTTTGTCGTTTGGTGCATATCAGCACGACATTAGCGGTGATGTCGTTTGATAACATTCAAAGGATATTAGAATTGTTGTCTTTTATTTTATCAAAATCCAAAAAGATTTTCAATTTAATATTTTTTTTTATTAACCGATGTTGGTACTCGATCAGATACCTGGCAAGCCGAGATACTTCATAAAACTGACCTTTGCAGAACTTCATAACGGGCAATTTTTCAAAACGGTCGTTTCTGAAAACTTTTAAGAATTTGAAGGGTTTGAATTGCAAATTCCCAAAATCCAAAGTGACTAAATCTTCATAAACGGTCAAAATTTGCAAGTTTTGGAAGTTAAAGAACCTAAAACTGAACAATTTGTTAAACTTTCAAACTGTCGGACGGTGATTGATTGAACAATGGTCACATGTGTGGACGGTGATTGATTGAACAATGGTCACATGTGTGTCGTTTGCTTATGATATTCCAGGCAGTTGTTCTCATTACGCGTTTAGATTTCTTGCATGTGCAGATTTTAAAGGCAAGGAGAACATGGTCGATGACAAGCTTCGGAATGAAGACACGACGTGAAGGCACTCAAGTGATGAAGATGATCGAGTTGCCGCTGACCATCATCAACACCACAAGGATCTCAATTCATAAAGAACAAGTATTTCACGAGCATAACTCAAGGGGGAGCTTATGTTAAGGGGGAGTTTGTCAACACACTTCCTACATGAAACGGGGAGTTTGTTGATACACTTTCTGCTTTCGAGACGTGAAGACTTTAAAGATCCTCCGACATTGAAGACTTGAAAGGACGTCAAAGACTTGAAGACACGAAGATCGAGACAAAGCTACAGCCAAGGGGGAGTTTGTTGGTGCACTTGTGTCTGTACTTTGTCTGTATTTTGTCATGATACAAAACGATGTCTTGCGTTTGTCTGGTTTACGTCTTAGGTTTGTTAATATGTGTGTTCGATGTAAGTTTGACCAAGTCAACCATCCTCCTGGTTTGACTTGGCCAAACAGTTAGAGCATGGTTTGTAATATGTTGTGTCGAAGGATGAGTCATCGAAGGATTGTTTATATCCTTCGATGAGCTCGAAGGATAAACCTTCGATGGATATAGATGGACCTCGAAGGATATCATCCTTCGAGGTACATGTGGATCCTTCGATTGGTTTCAGATCGATAGATGATCCTTCGATCAGACTATCTGATCCTTCGACCAGACGACCTGGTTTGGGTATATATACCCATGTAATGTGTTCACTTCAGTAGGTAGGAAGTGAGAGTGAACTTAGTCTTGTAGAGAGCGTATTTTCAGTTTGGTCAAGGGCTGTAACCGTGTCCACTGAAATACAAGAGAAAACCTTGATATCTCGTGTGTCTACCTTTCTCTTTGTAGCTTGTGTTCTCATATAAACTACCGGTTTGTATTCTAGCTTGGATTCCGCACTTGCCAGTGTGTTAAACATAACAAGGATAAGGTTTAACCTCAACCTCCGAGGGACCTACAATAATAAAAGTAAGCATAGCGGTAAGCGACCAACTGAACCAGAACACAGCATGAACAATGGACCCGTACTTCAGGTACCCATTCCCAAAAGAAGAAGAACCATGCCATATGGTTGTTCTTATAAAGAATTCTGGTCCTGTAAACCAATAGAATTCTCAGGTAATGAAGGACCCATTGCAGCTCTACGCTGGATAGAGAAGACTGAGGCTGTTCTGAAAATAAGCAAGTGTGCTAAAGAAGACAAGATAATGTTTTCTTCTAATCTGTTTAAGAATTCAGCCTTATAATGGTGGAACACTATCCTCCAGTCAAGAGGAAGTGATAGAGTTTACAACATGGAATGGGAGGAGTTTAAAAATATGGTAGAAAGGAAATTCTGCCCTCCCAATGAAAAGGAACATATAGCCAATAAGTTTCTGAACCTTAAAATGACCGGGGTAGATAGTAAGGGTTATACTACTACATTCTTTGAATATGCTAGAATAGTTCCAACCCTTGCATCACCTGAACCTGTATTAATCTCCCGGTACATCTGGGGATTAATTGGAGAGATTAGACATGTAGTCAAGGCAGCGAGACCTCAAACCATAGAAGAAGCTGTAGAACTAGCCAATACCTTGACAGATGAATTAATTCGTACTTGAGAAGAAGACTAGAGGAGAAACCTAACCTAAAGACTTACTCAAGAATTCCGTTTTGGGAATTCCAACCGTAGGAATGTAGGATCTACCTCTGCACCATACTGCAAGACCTGCAGAAAGAAGCATTCAGGAAAATGTTCCACTCACTGCAATTTCTGCAAGGCACCTGGACACAAAGAAGAAGATTGCAAGAGGAAATCTAGTAATGGACTATGCTTCAACTGTGGAGAAAAAGGTCACATCAGGACAAATTGTCCGAAATTGACTCCAGCTGCAAACAACAAGAACACTAAAAATGCTAGAGCATTTGTTCTAACTGCAGATGAAGCCAAAATGATTCCGGATGTCATAGCTGGTACGTTTTTAGTTAATGATATTTTTGCTAAAGTATTATTTGACTCTGGTGCAAACCAAAGTTTTATTAATACTTCGTTTTGCAAACTTCTAAATCCATCATTAACTAAACTACCACAAGAATGTCTCGTAGAGACAGCAAATGGAGAAACTGTTAGGATTTCTAAAATCTTGCAGGGAGCAAGAATAGAATTTTTTAATAAAAAATTTATTGCAAACATTTACCCAATGAATCTGGCAGGATTTGATGTTGTATTAGGAATGGATTGGTTAATAGCCAATAAAGCCAGTATTTTATGTGATCAAAAGTCAATTCAAGTAAATTCACCAAGAGGTGAAAAGATCACAATTAAAGGAGATAAGCCATTTAGATCCACGAAATTCATCTCTATGTTGAAAACTGCAAGTTGTATAAGAAAAGGATCTATAGTGTATTTGATTTCTATAATCACTAACACTAAAGAGAAAGAACTAAAAGACATTCCAGTAGTGTCTCAGTTTTCAGATGTATTTCCAGATTAATTGCCAGGGCTACCACCAGACAGAGAAGTTGAATTTAGAATCCACCTACTACCAGGAACGACACCGATTGCCAAAGCACCTTATCGTTTGGCACCCGCAGAAATGCAGGAACTGAAGAAACAATTAGACGAATTGTTGGAGAAAGGATTCATACAGCCAAGCTCATCGCCGTGGGGAGCACCGATCTTATTCGTAAAAAAGAAGGACAGATCAATGCGTATGTGCATTGACTACCGTGAATTGAACAAGGTCACGATTAAAAATCGGTACCCATTACCAAGAATAGATGATCTGTTCGATCAACTTCAGGGAGCTCGATTTTTCTCTAAAATCGATTTAAGATCAGGATATCATCAATTAAAGGTACAGGAAGAGGACATTCCTAAAACCGCGTTTAGAACAAGGTATGGCCATTATGAATTTACTGTCATGCCATTTGGTTTAACCAATGCCCCAGCCGCATTTATGGACATGATGAACCGAATATGTAAGCCATATTTGGATAAATTCATAATTGTTTTTATTGATGATATTCTCATTTACTCTAAGAGTAAAGAGGAACATGCAAAGCATTTGCATGCACTTTTAAGTTTATTAAGAAAGGAAAAGCTTTATGCTAAGTTTTCAAAGTGTGAGTTTTGGTTAGAGCAGGTACAGTTTCTTGGACACTTAGTCGATCATGAAGGAATTCATGTGGATCCAACGAAGATCGAGACGATTACCAAATGGAAAACCCCTGAATCACCAACCGAGGTTAGAAGTTTCTTAGGATTGGCCGGTTATTATAGAAGATTCATTCGAGATTTTTCTAGAATAGCCATTCCCTTAACCAAGTTAACCTGTAAATCCATTAAGTTTGAATGGGGACCAAGACAAGAAGAATCCTTTAGAACCCTTAAGCAAAGATTAACCCATGCACCCATATTAGCGTTACCAGAAGGAACTGAAGACTTTGTAGTCTATTGTGACGCTTCTAAGTTAGGTTATGGATGTGTATTGATGCAACGCCAAAAGGTTATAGCTTACGCATCCAGACAACTTAAGAATCATGAAGAGAATTATTCAACCCATGATTTGGAATTAGGAGCCATAATGTTTGCCCTTAAGATTTGGAGACATTACCTTTATGGTAGTAAGTTTACCATTTTCACAGATCATAAGAGTTTAAGGTATGTTTTCGGGCAAAAAGAGTTAACATGAGACAAAGACCCTGGATGGAGATTCTTAGTGATTATGATTGTAATATCCAGTATCATGCAGGAAAAGCCAATGTAGTGGCTGATGCTTTAAGCCGGAAGTATCATGAAAAGCCAAAAAGGGTACGTTCTCTTAAATTAAATCTACAAGTAGATTTAAATGATCAGATTAGAAAAAGCACAAGAATCAGTAATCAACGATGATACTAAAAAATTAAAAGGAATGATTAAGGAATTAGAACAAGGAACAAATGGAATTTGGAGATTTCATAAGAAGAGAATGTGGATACCTAAGTTAGGAAACCTGCGTCACCATATATTAGAAGAAGCCCATAAGTCTAAATATACGATGCATCCAGGAAGTGATAAGATGTACCAAGATTTAAGGAAAAATTTCTGGTGGATAGGAATGAAAAAGGACATAGCAGCCTATGTTTCTAAATGTTTAACATGTTCACAAGTTAAGGCTGAACAGTAGAAACCCTCAGGATTACTGCAACAGTTAGAAATGCCAGTCTGGAAATGGGAATTGATAACAATGGATTTTGTTACCAAATTACCCAAAACAAGAAAAAGTAATGATACAATCTGGGTGATTGTAGACAGGCTAACTAAATCAGCTCATTTCCTATCAATGAAAGAAACTTCCAGCATGGAACAATTAGCCAAATTATATGTAAATGAAATTGTTTCATTGCATGGAATACCTTTATTGATTGTTTCTGATAGGGATAGCCGTTTTACCTCTCATTTTTGGGCAAGTTTCCAAAAAGCAATGGGAACCAAGCTGAATCTAAGCACAGCCTATCATCCTCAAACGGACGGACAAAGCAAAAGGACAATTCAGACAATGGAGGACATGCTTAGAGCTTGTGTAATTGATTTCGGAGGTAATTGGGACGATCACTTACCTTTAATAGAATTTTCTTATAATAACAGTTATCACACAAGTATCAATGCTGCAGCATTCGAAGTACTTTATGGACGAAAGTGCCGAACCCCAGTCTGTTGGGCAGAAATTGGGGAAAAGCAACTATCTGGACCTGAGATAGTACAAGAAACAACCGACAAGATCATTCAAGTCAAGGAACGACTAAAAGCAGCACGTGATCGACAGAAGAGCTACGCTGATAACAGACGTAAGCCGTTAGAATTTCAGGTAGGTGACAAGGTAATATTAAAAGTCTCTCCTTGGAAAGGAGTGGTAATATTCATCAAACGAGGGAAGCTAAATCCCAGGTATGTTGGACCTTTTGAGATTATTAAAAGAATAGGACCTGTAGCTTATCAGCTACAACTGCCAGAGGAAATGGCAGGAATACTTGATGTATTCCATGCATCTAATCTCAAGAAATGCTTAGCTGATGAATCACTTGTAGTACCTCTAAAGGATATAGAGGTAAATGAGCAACTAAAATTTGTAGAAAGGCCTCTACAGATTGAAGATAGGAAGGTTAAGAATCTCAAGCATAAGAGATTAGTTCTGGTCAAAGTGAAGTGGGACTCCAAAAGAGGACCTGAATATACATAGGAACTTGAATCAGAAATGCAAAGGAAATATCCACACCTATTCGAGTAGACCTCGAGGACGAGCTCTAAAACAAGGTGGGGAGGATATAACAACCCTAAACCGACACCCTAATAATTTTTCCGACACACTAAAAATATTTAAAATATCCCAATATGTCCCTAAAAACACCCCATACGCAAAAACGGATCTCAAATACCCTAAATATTAATAAAAATAATCAAAAATCTTATTTTTGGGGTTTAGGCGGGCCGCGTAAGCCACCCCTTAAGCCTACGCGGGCCGCGAGATATCAACAACCCGACAACACCCCAGGCCGCCACGTGGCCCAACACATGTCGAGGCTAGTTGGTGACCCGGATCACCTACGCTGTTGACCAGCGTTGATGCGGGCCGCGTAAGCCTTTGCTTACATTTACGCGGGCTGCGAGAAAGTGCATAATACTCGGGTATTATACCCCCTAAATAGCGAATTTCTGCTCTGTTGTAAGTATTATAACCCCTGGATACGTATTAGATACTCTGCCCGATTGATCTAGGGTTCCGTAACGGCTGTCGTGGTTCTGCCCGACGTAGTCGTTGGAATGCCGTCTCGGGGAGGGTATTGCTAATGTTAAAATGGGTTATTATACTAACACGCGTGCATTTGTGTAATTTATAGATTATCACCAGGAAACCCTTACGGATAATCTAAGACAGCAATGTGAGTAATCTCCTTTTTGCAAATTGTTTTTATAAAACCTCACTTAATTAAATATATATTAAACAGTTATTGAGTATTTGTAAGGATACAATTATCATGAGTATGTTGGGGTTTTGTATACAAAATTTGTTACCACCTGGTCAAGGAGTAACATTTCCACAAGTTGAGTATGACAGTACCATGGATGTTAATTGATATACCTTGGAAACAAATGTAATTGCGAGACCACCCTTAATACTGTACAATGGTTTTTATTTAAACTTGATTGAACTGGGATTCACTCACCAATATTTCCCACTGACAAAATGTTTTTAAAACGTGTTTCAGGTAACTAGATGTAAATGCCAAATAGAAGACAGCTGGACAGCACTGAAGGCTTGGAAAGTGGCAATAAAGTTACCTAAAAGAAATAGATGTTTTTTTAAATAAAAATAGGGTGTATCCATATGAAAATGTGTGTACTGAAAACTTGGGTTTTAACCCATGTGTTTAATGTTATGGAAATGTGGTAATTTACACTGATAAAATATTTCCTAACTACGGTCCTGATGTAATTTCCGCTGCCAAATTAGACAATAACAGGATACCACCGAAACTGGCTCACGGCCCCCGCTCCCAGGATGGGATCAGGGGTTGTGACATATCACATATTGCACATAAGTTGTTAAGTGACCAAATATATATTTTCTCAAATATATATATATATATATATATATATATTCATCTAACTCTGTTTTTATCAAAAACCATTCTTTAACAATCTTTTTTTTATCTTGTAAAGATTTAGCCAAAAATTATAGTTTTGTTAACATATGAATTTTAAGAAAATTTGGCCATATAACCTTTGTATTAAGCACTTAGCCATGTTTAGTAAACGTATCATTTTCTTTTCAAATTCAACATCAATTTACTCATAACATCTTTAACAAAAACATATGAGATTTTATATCAAAATCTTAACAAGATGAAATCAAAATCATGTAGGGTTTTGGGTATGATCATAACATATGTTAACTAGTTCAAATCCATGTTTACTTATAGTTTCATCCACCTTTACAAAAATCTCAACTTGTATGTTTCTTTTTATAATTTTGTAAAAGTATTGTTTTTAATGAAAAACACTAAATACTTTAACAACACCAAAGAATATGATCATCCATTTAACCTTTATGTTTAACAAAAACCCTTTTTAACATAAACATGTATACTTGTTAAATCATGTATTTAAACATCATCTAACAATTTATTCATATGCTAATCATCATGACAAGATCAAATATGCAAGTAATAAGTCTCAAATCACCACATAAACAAACATATATATCATGATTATTATTTTGCTTCTTTGTATTTTCATATTATTATGTATGATTATTTTGTTATAACATGTTATTTTAACAATCATAAACATAAATAAATATGAAACTAAGAGATTTAGAAGCTCACTTCTAGCACTTGTGGCTAGGGATGATTTATAGGATGATAAAGAACAAAGAAGATGATGATCTTGATGATTGAAAGTTCTTGAATGGATGAAAAAGCTTCCTTTAACTTGTAAGTGCTTTAGATCATCTTATGCTCCATTAAACTCCATGTTGATCATCAAAGAAATGATAAAATGAAATGGGTTTTTGGATGGTGTTCCTGGTGAAAAGATGAAGATTGAAAGAGTTTCTTATGTGTGTGTAAATAAGGTGTAAAGTGATGGAAAATGCTAGTAAACTTAATGTGATTAAGTATTATAATTCCACCAATTACATCCACTTGCAAAATGTGAAAATAACTAGATATTAATCAACTTGGTTAATCATGTGGGGCCCACCTTATTTACGAAAATTACATGGGGGGTCTCATGTTTGGCTTCTTGTTTTACTAATAAAAGTGTTAGGCCAATGATCTCTAGATTAAGTAGTGGAGAGCTTGCATTTCTCTTGAGAGATGCAGGTTCGACTCTCACTTGATGCAGGGTGAGGCACTGGTGGGTAATG
>JARYGA010040916.1:0-44225 GCA_030545235.1 Helianthus tuberosus | reverse complement strand
AAAGGTCAAGTCTAGCAGCTAGTGGTCAACCACGTCCTAACATGGTTATTATACAAGTCAGGTTCACGTTCGAGTTAAGCACATAAGTATCACATAGATAGCAAATAAGAAACACATACGGATCATGGCAACATACACCAACACGTTCAACAGTTAATAGCGTATTCAAACTTGGGCTCGCACAAGCTTTGTGGTCTTGTGCGAGTCATCCGTTGGAGCCCATTAATACCCGGCCCAAATTCAAGAAACCCAAACCAAATCCGTAACTTTAACATAGCCCTAATAGTAAGTCTTGTGCGATTCAGAAATATACTCGGCCCAACAATTAGCATAACAGTTTGTGCGACCCATTATTCCTTGTGCGATTGGACTCACCCGGCCCAACCACTTACCCAGCCCAACAGTTAAGTCATCATTCATCATGTACGGCCCAGCAGCCTTGTGCGACCGGGAACCCCTTGTGCGAACAGGTCATCTTGTGCGACCAGATGACTTGTTCGACTAAGCTCCTTGTGCGAGTGGACCTCTTGTACGACAAGAGGTCTTGTGCGATTTGTTTAAAAATCCATGAATTATGGAAATCAGTTACATAACACTTATCTTGCAAATCAATTTACAAAGTTTCCATTTATGAAAAAAATCAATCAACAATTCTAACAATTTCAACTCCAACCATCATCGATCAAACTAAGGCATTTAACATCTAATCATATGAACCCTAAATAATCAAAGCATGAACATCAATCATAATTATCTACCCGATTTATTTTCTTGATTGCTAGCATACATCCTAACGATCCCACTATCAATCCAATCGTACATCACAACCGATTCATTGTAATCGATTAACAACATCACATCATCAAAAACTCGAAACATATACATATCAGCCGATTTAACAAGCTTTCGGTTTTCATTCATTATCATTAATCCCAACCCATACTAGCACAACATCAACCATTCGGATTTGACATGCATATAGTCGATTTCATATATTCAATATCTAACACGTATCATTCAAAACAATCCTAACAATACATCATCAATCATGTCGAGCATATATTTAACATATCATCATACAATCATAAAACAATACATGATATCCGATTTATCATACTTATCCGATTAACAAGAATATTGTCATTCATACATGCTATATCATTTAACAACATCATCATAAACCCATCATAGAACACTAACCGATTGAGATGAGTGAGGGTGATCCGAACAAGAAAGAATCTTCGATGAAAAGGATGTTTGGCAGCCTTCGGTTTCGTGAGGGGGAGAGAGAGGAGAGCTAGGGTTTGTGTTTTGAATGTTTAGCAAAACAAGTGAGGAGTATTCCCTCTCCTAGTGTTATGCGACAAAGAGAAAGAGTGGGCCGAACCCTCAATGGGCTACCCATTGATTCGAATACAAGTGGTGGCCCGAATGGGCTTGTGCGATCGGGTGAGTGTTGTGCGTTTGGGGTCGTTCATATACATATATACATACAACACAACATATAACACATAACATTCAATAAAATAACATTCCATTAGATCATCTAATTCACATAGTCACTTAATGTTTACATTACATCAAGGTACAAAGATAGGTTCGAAATACGAGATGTCACATTATCCCCAAGTTGAAAGAAACTTCGTCCCGAAATTTAGCACGTACTCACTGAGGAAGCTAGTTAAGTTGCATGGTTTTCCTGGGGTGTCACATCCTCCCTCCGTTGATCTGGAATTTCGTCCCGAAATTCCGTAGCTTCTGCCTCAGTAGTGGTTGTACCGTTTGCAAAAAGTTGGGGATATTTTTGTTTCATCTGATCTTCGCGTTCCCAGGTGAACTCTGGGCCGCGACGTGAGTTCCAATGAACTCGTACGAGAGGTATCCTAGTACGCTTGAGGACCTTAACATCCCGGTCCGTGATTTCAACAGGTTCCTCGACGAATCGTAACTGCTCGTCGATAGTGAGCTCCTTCAAAGGAACTACGTGGGTCTCATCTGACAGGCACTTCTTCAGATTTGACACGTGGAAAACATTGTGAACTGCACTAAGTTCTGCTTGTAAGTTCAGTCTGTAGGCCACCTTGCCTATTTTCTCTATGATTTCGAATGGTCCAACGTATCGTGGGTTAAGTTTACCTCGTTTACCAAAACGAACCACACCCTTCCAGGGTGAAACTTTGAGTAGTACACGCTCCCCAACCTGGAGCTCTAGTGGTTTTCTGCCCTTATCGGCGTAGACTTTCTGACGGTCACGAGCTGCCACCATTCATTGTCGTATCTGAGCAATTTTCTCTGTTGTGTCAACCACATGTTCCGGACCAGTAATCTGACTATCCCCCACCTCTGCCCAACAAAGAGGTGACCGGCATTTACGCCCGTACAATGCCTCAAACGGAGTAGCTTTAATGCTGGTGTGGTAGCTGTTATTGTATGAGAATTCCACGAGTGGCAGATGCTTTTCCCAGCCATTGCCAAAATCGATTACACATGCCCTAAGCATGTCTTCGAGAGTCTGGATGGTACGTTCCGACTACCCATCCGTTTGCGGGTGATAAGCTGTGCTCATATCTAGCCTTGAGCCAAAGGACTTGTGCATTGCTTGCCACAGTTCTGATGTAAAACGTGCATCTCGATCCGAGATGATAGAGATGGGCACCCCGTGCCTCGAGACAACTTCCTTGAGATATACTTCTGCTAGGGTGGAGAACTTATCCGTTTCTTTGATAGCCAGGAAGTGAGCAGACTTTGTGAGTCGATCCACGATCACCCAAATAGTGTCGTTACCACGTTGTGATCTATGCAGGCCAGTAACAAAATCCATGGAAATTTGCTCCCATTTCCATTGTGGTATCTCTGGTTGTTGAAGGGGGCCTGAAGGTTTCTGGTACTCCACCTTGACTCTCGCACAAGTCAAGCACTTGCTAACGTACGTTGCTATGTGGGCCTTCATGCTAGGCCACCAATATGTGGTTTTGATATCGTGGTACATCTTATCCGAACCAGGATGTACCGAGTAGCGAGACTTGTGTGCCTCATCCATCACAAGCTCTCGTAGGTTTCCATAAAATGGGACCCAAATGCGTCCCGTGACGTAGTATGCACCGTCTTCCTTCTGTTCTAAGCGTTGCCTCGAGCCGCGTAGGGCTTCAGCCCTGACATTTTCTGGTTTCAATGCTTCTACCTGAGCATTTCGTATTTGCGAAGGAAGAGTAGACTGTATAGTAAGTTGTAAAGCTCGTACGCGCTTAGGCGCAGTGTCCTTTCGACTGAGGGCGTCGGCCACAACATTGGCTTTGCACGGGTGGTACCTGATCGAGCATTCGTAGTCATTCAGCAGTTCGACCCATCTTCGTTGTCTCATATTGAGTTCCTTCTGTTTAAAGATATGCTCGAGGCTCCTGTGATCAGTGTAGATAGCGCATTTGGTACCATACAGGTAGTGTCTCCATATTTTAAGCGCAAAAACAACCGCTCCCAGCTCTAGATCGTGTGTAGTTTAGTTCTTTTCATGAACTTTGAGTTGGCGTGAGGCGTAGGCTATAACTTTATCCCGCTAGATCAATACGCAACCAAGACCCTGAATAGATGCGTCGCAATAAACTACGAAGTCGTTTGTGCCCTCTGGCAATGAAAGGATAGGTGCACTGCAAAGTCTATCCTTTAAGTGCTAAAAACGCTATCTCCTGTGCGTTTCCCCAACGATAAACAACGCCCTTCTGCGTTAGTGAAGTAAGAGGTTGTGCAATCTTGGAAAAATCCTTGATAAACCTCCTGTAGTAACCTGCCAACCCCAAGAATTGGCGAATTTCCGTTGGCATACGAGGTGCAGGCCAGCTCTTGATTGACTCTACCTTGGATGGATCAACGTGAATCCCATCCTTGTTCACTACATGGCCTAAGAAATGGACTTCACGAAGCCAGAAGTCGCATTTTGAAAACTTGGCGTACAGTTGTTCTGTTCGAAGAAGTTCCAATATAAGTCGTAAATGCTGCTCGTGTTCCTCCTGACTCTTAGAATAGATCAGGATGTCGTCGATGAAAACAATCACAAACTTGTCTAAGTAAGGCTTGCACACTCGATTCATAAGGTCCATGAAAACCGCAGGTGCGTTTGCAGCCCAAAAGGCATAACCAAAAACTCATAGTGTCCATATCGGGTTCTAAAGGCTGTTTTGGAGACGTCCTCTTCTCGGACTCTCAGCTGGTGATATCCTGATCTCAAATCAATCTTCGAATAGTAGCTCGACCCTTGCAGCTGGTCGAACAAGTCATCAATGCGTGGAAGAGGATAGCGATTCTTCACAGTCACCTTGTTCAGTTCACGGTAGTCGATGCACATCCTGAACGTACCGTCTTTCTTCTTCACAAATAGCACTGGAGCTCCCCAGGGCAAAGAGCTAGGACGAATAAAACCCTTATCCAAGAGTTCTTGTAGTTGCGTAGATAGCTAATTCAACTCTGATGGAGCTAAGCGATACGGTGCACAAGCTATGGGCGCTGCTCCAAGAGCTAGCTCGATCTGAAATTCGACCTGGCGATGAGGCGGTAACCCAGGTAACTCTTCAGGAAACACTTGAGGAAAGTCGCGTACAACTGGAATACCCTCTAACTTCTTCTCTTTCGTCGATGTATCTGTAACGAGTGCTAAAATATCTGTGTACCCCTTTCGCAGACACTTCTGAGCTTTCAAGAAGGAGATGATGCCACTCACGACACCACTCTTGTCGCCTTGAACTTCGAGAGGTTCTTTGCCAGTACAGGGAATACGATTGAGCTTCTCCTTACATAGGATCTCTGCTTGTTGTTGGGATAACCAATCCATCCCAATGACGATGTTGAAAGCATCACTACGTTGGGGTCATTCCTAACATCACCCTGACCAATCACGAATACTCGACCCCTGGCACCATTGTCGTCGTTATTACCCCCGTTGTTATTCCCGTTGCCCTGATTATTGTTGTTGTTGTTCTGATTCTGGTTTAACTGAGGGCAGTCCCGCTTGAAGTGGCCTTCAGCACCACACTGGAAGCATCCCCTGTTACCTCGTTGTCGCTGCTGGTTCTGTGGAGCTGGTGGTTGTTGCTGTTAGTTCTGATTCGCAGGTCGTGAGCTCCTACAATCCTTAGCTTCATGACCCATCTTGATACACCTCTGGCAACGACCCCTGTTGCACTGACCACTGTGGTGCCTGTTGCATCTGTTGCACTTTGGGAGGTTTCCTCGATATCCACCCCGCCCTTGGCTACCAGAAGACTGCTGACCAGGACTCTGGTAGTCATCGATCTTTCGCTGCTGTGCCTGGGACTGAACCGAAGTCGAACCCTTGCTGGAGGTTCCATCCCATTTTCGTTTGTTGTCACAGGTAGTAGTAGTAGTAGTAGTAGTAGCAGTAGCAGTAGCAGCAGCAGCAGCAGCAGCAGCAGCAGCAGCAGAGCAGCAGCAGGAGCAGGAGCAGCAGCAGCACCGACACATTTAGGCAGCATGTTCTGTTCCACTGTCTGGTCTGTGAGACGATGAGCAAGACGAGTAATATCCTGGATGGTAGCAAGGTTAGCAGAAGTCACATGGCTTTGAATCTCTGGTACTAAGCCTTTGAGGTACAACTCAATGCGTTTGATGGGTGGGTCCACCATAGTTGGACATAACACTTGCCAGTTCGTTGGATCGTTTCATGTATGCTTCTATCTTTGACCCCGTCATATTCAGGTTAAAGAATTCCACTTCCAGCTTGTGGATGTCATCACGACTGCAGTATTCACGTTTGATCAGTTCCTTAAAATCATTCCATGGGGTGGCATTAGCAGCCGCCAGCCCCAGCATCTGAACTTGCGCGTTCCACCAAGTTAGCGCAGTGCCTTCGAGAGTACCAGTGTCGTACTTCACCCTACGAGCCTCAGGGCATTCACACATCTCGAAGACCGATTCGAGTTTTTCAAACCAATGGAGGAGTCCAACAGCTCCTTCAGTGCCGCTGAAAGTAGTAGATCGGCAGTCCATAAAGTTTTAAATGTGCACACAGGTGACTGAGCGTTCTGACCTTGTTGCGCGAGGAAGAAAAGACAGGGTTAAGCGCGAGAGTTAGGTCATGAGAGTAGAATCTAACATCCTAGGGTAGGTTCGTAATAGCAGGTTATACCTCCTGCCTGAGCGGCTGCGAGTGCTGCCGTAACTTGTTCGTTGATATGAGCCGTCAGCTGGCTTGAGTTAGGTTCACACGTTCCCTCATGATCTTCACATCAAAGGAAACACAAATAGGAAAGGTATCGCGAATGTGTGTAAATGTGGAGTGACAGAAGGAAGCAAGCACACATGTGTTTTCAAACTATAGTTGCTACTTTTATCTAAGCATACCATGAGCATAGTTCTATATAATCTAGCAAGTAGGCAATAGAACATAAACTATATCACCTTCAATGTCGAGCCTTGCACGTGGAGCGAAGCGTCGTTGTGGATCGTTGAGCACTGTTCAGCTTATAGTCTGGTTTTAACAAAAACTTTTTCCCTTATTAAAACCAAGTTCTCTATAACCAATGGCTCTGATACCAATCTGTCACACCCCCAAAATCCACATGCGGAGTATCACCGCTTGGAGGCGTGACTGACCAGGATCAAACCACTAATCATATTGAACAAGCAAGTAATTAATTGTAAAAGTCCAACCAACACAATTAGTGTCCAAAACAAACATAGTTTAAGTTATGAGCGGAAGCATAATGTGTAAAACCCAAACGTAGTTTAATTATTCAAAGGTTTAACATGGCACACAACTGTCCATGTCCCACAACGACTCTTCCTTGTGCAAGCTCCAGCTAAGTACCTAATGACCTGCAAGGCATGTAGCAACGAATCAACAACAAAGTTGAGCGAGTTCACAGATAGTTGTATGGTTTAAGTATTCGTTTCATAGACCGTATATATATATATATATCATTTTGTAAACCATGTATCGCGTTAATCCTTGCTGCCAGTCCAGGCATGCGTGCGATGATTAGTGGGGGCTTCCCATGTGTTACAAGACCACGCGTATCAACTGCTACGAAAATATAATATGTGCCCTAAGTCAATGTCTATCAGCATTGACCCTTTGCCCATAGTCCATTAGTACACGCCCGTCCGACTGGCACGGTGTGAGGTTTGTTAAACCTAATAGCGCTATTAACTAATGACCCGCTCGCCCTAGGCCTCGGCGATTAAGTCGATAATTGAGGGACTTCCTTTGATAGAGGTGATGGTCTTAAGATCGTGTACGTAGGCTTTACGTACGTGCCCTTCAACCGAGGACAGTAATAATTTGTTTAACAGTAATAGTTGTACGAGAATTTATTCCATCCCATTCCCAACCCCTGGGAATCCCATGCCTTGGCTAGTGTGAACTCACCTTGGTTTGCTCGGCAGATTACACAGAAAGGTCAAGTCTAGCAGCTAGTGGTCAACCACGTCCTAACATGGTTATTATACAAGTCAGGTTCACGTTCGAGTTAAGCACATAAGTATCACATAGATAGCAAATAAGAAACACATACGGATCATGGCAACATACACCAACACGTTCAACAGTTAATAGCATATTCAAACTTGGGCTCGCACAAGCTTTGTGGTCTTGTGCGAGTCATCCGTTGGAGCCCATTAATACCCGGCCCAAAGTCAAAAAACCCAAACCAAATCCGTAACTTTAACATAGCCCTAATAGTAAGTCTTGTGCGATTCAGAAATATACTCGGCCCAACAATTAGCATAACAGTTTGTGCGACCCATTATTCCTTGTGCGATTGGACTCACCCGGCCCAACCACTTACCCGGCCCAACAGTTAAGTCATCATTCATCATGTGCGGCCCAACAGCCTTGTGCGACCGGGAACCCCTTGTGCGAACAGGTCATCTTGTGCGACCAGATGACTTGTTCGACTAAGCTCCTTGTGCGAGTGGACCTCTTGTACGACAAGAGGTCTTGTGCGATTTGTTTAAAAATCCATGAATTATGGAAATCAGTTACATAACACTTATCTTGCAAATCAATTTACAAAGTTTCCATTTATGAAAAAAATCAATCAACAATTCTAACAGTTTCAACTCCAACCATCATCGATCAAACTAAGGCATTTAACATCTAATCATATGAACCCTAAATAATCAAAGCATGAACATCAATCATAATTATCTACCCGATTTATTTTCTTGATTGCTAGCATACATCCTAACGATCCCACTATCAATCCAATCGTACATCACAACCGATTCATTGTAATCGATTAACAACATCACATCATCAACAACTCGAAACATATACATATCAGCCGATTTAACAAGCTTTCGGTTTTCATTCATTATCATTAATCCCAACCCATACTAGCACAACATCAACCATTCGGATTTGACATGCATATAGTCGATTTCATATATTCAAGATCTAACACGTATCATTCAAAACAATCCTAACAATACATCATCAATCATGTCGAGCATATATATAACATATCATCATACAATCATAAAACAATACATGATATCCGATTTATCATACTTATCCGATTAACAAGAATATTGTCATTCATACATGCTATATCATTTAACAACATCATCATAAACCCATCATAGAACACTAACCGATTGAGATGAGTGAGGGTGATTCGAACAAGAAAGAATCTTCGATGAAAAGGATGTTTGGCAGCCTTCGGTTTCGTGAGGGGGAGAGAGAGGAGAGCTAGGGTTTGTGTTTTGAATGTTTAGCAAAACAAGTGAGGAGTATTCCCTCTCCTAGTGTTATGCGACAAAGAGAAAGAGTGGGCCGAACCCTCAATGGGCTGCCCATTGATCCGAATACAAGTGGTGGCCCGAATGGGCTTGTGCGATCGGGTGAGTGTTGTGCGTTTGGGGTCGTTCATATACATACATACATACAACACAACATATAACACATAACATTCAATAAAATAACATTCCATTAGATCATCTAATTCACATAGTCACTTAATGTTTACATTACATCAAGGTACAAAGATAGGTTCGAAATACGAGTTGTCACAATGGGTGCCTTGGCTATCCTCTTAGTAAACTCTGAAACCTCAGCCAAGTCTTTGGGTAAGTAGGGTTTATTCAGCCCACTATCATCCTGACCCTCTTTATCCTTCCCTTTCTGTTCCCTTCCTTTCATCAACCCTTCTCGTTCCTCCGGTGTCATTTGCCTTAGGGCAGTCATGAAGGCATCCAAGGGATCAAGATCGTTACTTTTCATGCGAGCCAGTGTCTTCCTTGTTGGACGATGTATCGAAGGAGAGCCTGGTTTTTAAACTTTCCAGCCCCTCTCGTCTTTCCAAATATTCTAGTTGCTTCTTGAGCTCGTCCCTGTGCATGGCTACAAAATCTAACGTGATAGTGTCCCTTTTCTCCAATGGCTCAACCCTGTTGCCAGTTTCCTCATCATGGGTGACATCTTCAATCGTCACCACGTCATTGGTGCTCTGCACCGTTTTCACCGTCAGAGAGTTTGGAGGCAACGGAGGTGGTGTAGCCATGTTGCCTCATATGGGTGGCGATCCTTTGTAGGGTTACAGTTTCTAAGAAGGATTACTAAACGGACTAGGTGCCACGGATGGCACCAATGTCGAGTCCTTAAATCCCGGCTGACGGTCAATGGGTCTCGTCAACGTTGTAAAGGCTTCACTTCGTTATCCTACAAAAGAAAACACCGTTAGCCTCATCACGGGGGACCCCCGGGGGGGAATCCGTGACCAAGCTCCGGCGTGAGAATAAGTAAACTTGCCGGATGAATGAGAAGCTTATTCCGACGAGTTTGTGACCGCCGGAATATTATCTGTTGGTGTGAATTCTGGGTAATATTCGTGTATGTGTTGAATGCAGTCCGAGGTTGTCGGAATAAATGAAGTATGCGAGTACTAAATGAGAAGGTCTCTTGAATGCATACCTTCACCAAGTATCCTACCTTCCTTATATAATGGAGGTTGCTTATCTTTCTTGGCCATGTTACCGGGATCATCCAACGGCTTTTTGGAGGCTTTGGGAGACTCAGGCACGTATCTGAGTCTCAACGTACGGATTACGGACTTCATTAATGAGGCCAGCTGCCTTGTACTCCTATTCCATCGATTTCCTTTCTCTCTCTCTCTCTCTCTCTCTCTCTCTCTCCGTCAAGCATTAAATGAGAGCAGAACATTGGATCCTTGACATTTCCCGCCTTTTCCTTTGGTTCTTTCTTCAAGAGAAAAGGTTTGACTTGTGCTAACGATTCGGCCCAAATGATGGAAGCCCAAGACGGGTTCACTGGATCATCATTGGGCCTCGTCGTCAACAATGTTGATAGTACGAGTCCTGTATTTTTAATAGAAATAGGCCTTTTTAATAGTTTATTGTTTCCTAATTACTTATTGAAGATTGTCATTCTGAGACGATTGATATGAGAAACCTTTATTAAAGAATCAGGCTCTTCCAAAAATTTTTGGCCCAACTCACGCGTGAAGAAAAAGTTCTCACGGTTGTCACAACTCGTGGTGGTTCTCATTTGAACCGGCCATATATATATATATATATTGGGTGGGGGTTCTAGAGTCAACAACAGTGTATTTGTGAACTAAGTGAATAAATCCTGAGTATTGATTTACATCATTAAATCATAAAATAAACCACTGTATTTTCATCATCAAATCATGGGTATTGATTTACAGTTGTGTATACACTTGTGTATTGATAATTAAGAACTAGGATTAATTCATAATTAAGGAGGTTGTTCACTAATGAACCTAACCCTATATATATATATTGGTGATGTTGGATTCTAATATTTATGTAATAGGGATATATCACTAATTATTGGGCATTTGGTGAACATCGCCTTCTAGTAAACTAGATAATGAATGCTCCCTAATAATTAGCAAAGGTTGATCATTAAGATATAGTAGCAAAGTCTACAGCTTTATTAAAAGTTGCGTGGTCATGCATGCAATATATAGAAATCTATTCCATTTATCTAACTATAATTATTTGCTAGACTACGGCACCTATGATTTTATAATTGTATAACCTCCAATAATGCGTAGGGTTTTGGTAATGCTTTAACACATCAGCTGATAAGCGAGCGAGGTTGCGCATTGTGAGTGTACCAAATGCATTGTTGAAGGTACATCGTCTATTTGTCCTTCTTAGAACAACGTAACACCAACATGGACATAAAACCAAGAAACATAATAAACAGTAAAATTTCACTAATAACAAAATATATGTTGTGTCTTAGAGGACGCGATATGGCGGCAAACTTTCCTCTATTCTAAAGGATAGGGATTGCCGACTCCAAAAGCTTTTCTAGACAAGTAAAGTATTAAATAGAGTGTCACATGGATTCAAACCAACAGTAAACAACTAGTACTAAAAACAGTAGTAAACCAGCTCTAATATAAACAAAAAAAGGGTAGTTGCACGGTACCCCTGACCGCGGAAGGGATCTCCCTTCCCAGTTCACCACCCGACAAAGATCCCTGGCGGCAAATACCCATAGCCATCAAAGAGGGGTAAGAAACATGTTTCGAACCCGAGACCTCGAGTGTCCTCGGTCCGGCTTTAAAGCGGGTGTCGGTGGCCACCAAAGTGGCACTAATGGGAATTGAACTTGGGTCTCCATTGGAGAACCCAAGTCACTCCACCACTAGGCCACTAATATAAACAAGACACAAGAAAAAAGCTAACTTAAACACTCTTCAAAATACTTATACGTTCTCTATGTTGGAAGTAATTTAATCAAGAAATCGTGTCGTTTAGTATGGGTTCGTGTCTCTTGGTTAAATGGTTAAATAACCGCCGAATATGTACGGTATAAATACTTATTCACGTTGTCATTTGTAGTGTGGAAAAATATTATATTTGTGTGTACGTTTTTTTTTTGAACGGTCAACGAATACTTCAAATGGACTACTGGCGAAACTCACCACATCTAGATACACTCGTCTCCAAACTGCGGAAAACCCTCACCTAGGGGCCGAAGCCCGTGAACACTCGCCCGAAGACACGACACTACGACAGTGCAGTAAGGTAAAACCCGCTCAGTCCAAGGATCAAACTAGCGAGTCTCTCCATATCAATATGCAAACTCCTTAAATGGTCATCATCTTAACAATTGATCGAGTATTAAAAGATCCACAAGCGGCCTGTAAGAAAAACATAGGAAAACTATTTCATATGGATTTGCAGTTGGAGCAAGTTATATTTTTTCAGAATGTTGAAATTATTTTTTGGTTTTGAGGATAAACACTTCGGACTCTTTGCACACAACAAACACGTTAGTTTAGTCACACAGTTATTCCCGCAACCCATATCCAGAGGGAGAATGGTGATTTTTTGATATAGTAGTAAAAGTATTAAAATGTGCTACAGAAAATTCATATGGGAATGTGACGTACATATTGGGGTTTTGGTTTGTAACTAGTTTTGTAACATGTACATCTACCGATTTTTCAGCATATGCAAAAATTGATTTGGATTGCAAAACTGCAAAAGGATTGATGAACACGTACGAAATATATGCTTTAAACATGACAAAATTTCTCTTATAAGAATTGCTAAAACCAGTCGAAAGAAAAGATAAACACAACGCCACAAGCGGACCTCAAAACGGGGACCTCCGGAAAAGAATTTACAATCGTTGAATGGGTATTATATTATACTATTATTAATCGTGAATACTCCGAATAGATCGATAAAAAGTTTAAAAAAACCAAAAAAAGTTATAATGAACTCAAATATCAAAATTGTTGACTCGGATTGCACTAACAAAACCATCAAATCGCAGTGGCATAAAATAATTGATATCTAAGAAAGCGAAATCATTTCCTAAAAGAAAGAAACGTTAAAATATCTAACAATAATTAATTGCTTAAAATAAAGAAACGTTAAAATATCTAACAATAATTAATTGGTACGATATCCTTAATTAGAATTCATCCCCCACTTGTAGTGGAGTGGTAGAAAGGACTTTGGGTTTCCTTGGAGACCCGGGTTCGATCCACACCTGCTGCATTTGGGGGACGTCCCAATGATAGATCGTCCTTTCGAGGTATGGTGCGATCTTGAGGGCAACCCGGTTTTACCCAACTGTTACCTCAGCTACACGTGTGGGGGCAGCATGGTTCTTGGGCGGAAGTCAGCTCACGCGCCGGCCGGGGCCCGATCAAACATCGGGTCCGGAGATGCGGGGTTGACGGGGAATGTCTTAGACATGTCCCCGGAGACCAATCGATCTTGTACAAAAAGTCTCCTCCCAAAAAAAAATCCTTAATTAGAATTCACCACAAAAGCCACTTGCTAAAGTTAATTGGTCAGTAATCCATTAAATAGGACCCAATCTTAAACAAAGCTAATAATTCACTGGCTAACAATCATGGCAAATGAACCATAATAGAGCACACCTATAGATATTCAAAGTGGTCTAAAGTTCATAAACAGTACTTACAGCTTTAAGTGTTTGTCCCTATATCAATATCATCAACCATTCGTTAATGTTACAAATCTTTTTGTACGCATAATGAGTATTAATAGTACCTTGTCATAGATGCTCTTCAATATTTTCAACTATCAAAGTGTGTGTAGCCTAGTGGTACCAATACGTGATGGATAAATGTCTTTCTTAATAAGGTTGAAAGTTGCCCATGGCATTATAGCCTACTATCATCTTTGTGGTCAGATAAGTCTTAGCGATCATTAGGTCCTGCGTTCTATTCCCACAATCAGGGTTCTCCCAGATTTATTTGATTTACTGCTGAATTGGTCTATAGTCATTATTACTTAGTGGAGATGAATATGATCGGGTGGTTACACTGGTGGAATGGTGTTACACTAGTATTCTATCAGTAATCAAAATTTCCAGTATAAAAAAATAATAATAATAATAATAAGGTTGAGGGTTCTAGAAATATTTCTGACTATCAATGTGTTTAATTGTTATTGCTTGACATAAAAAAAAAAACACGTTTCATCAGGGTTGTACCTAGCAATATGTAATTGTCAATTGGGATAAATTGTTGTTGCTGACCAGTTTCTTGGATGTACGTCAAACTAAAGATGAAATAAGTTCAAAAAGAAATCTTGTGGCCAACAGTAGTGTCCACTTAGTGGCTATGCGAACGGTCTCTACACAATCATTGGAGGTCTAAAAAGTACGTGCTTACTTGCGAAGGCTGGATGTTTTCTTATCCAAATTTGTGACGTCAATACAAGTTGTTACTTTTGAGTTTTTAAATTACGGCTCTCAATGCTTACAACTTGACATGCTTTCTCCTCCTTGAGTTGTATGCGTAGATCCACTACAAATGCGGGTGTTTCATTATTGACAAAATGGGTATAAGCTTCCTATTTACAATGACGACATGCGTTGCGACAATGGAAGACCTAGGAGGGTTGGGAATACACCTGTTCAAATTGCCTGTGGTTCGAAAGTTGCTTGAAATTGGCTTGGTTTGGTTTGAAACGAGCTAAGGCGAGGTTGACTTGGTTTGTAAATGAGCCGACCTCAAGCTAGCCCTGCCTTGGTTCGGCTCGACTCGTTAGCACGTCTAGTCTAAACTATCTCGGTGCAATATTTGATTATTGTATCTGGTGCTATAACACCAACCTTTCTTTATGAGAGTAGGTAAGAAAAGTTTTCGAATAATTAGAGATTCTAGATTTGAAACCAAGCGTTAGTCCCAAATCGTTTGATTTACACAAATCTAAAGGGCCTCTCCTCTGTATAAGCAGGTTCCAAACTTGCCTTTGCAAAAACTAAAGGGCATCCCTTTTTTTCTGACTAAGAAACCCATTTTAACATCAAACATACACAATTACCGAGCCATACCATCAAGCCCAACTAGCGGGCTCGATTTATAATCATGGTCATCAAAAATTCACGCGTGATTAATGGAAGGATGTGAGGGGTGTGAGGGTTTATTGTTAGGTGACTTGTGAGCGATGACCATTGCCAATAAAAAAAGTTGTGAGTGATAAAATAATGTTTGATACCATGGCGTAACTTAATTGAATGTTGCAAGTGATAGAATTTTTGCAATTAATAACCACCCCCTCCCCCTAAGACCATGTGTAATGTGCATTATAGGGGCATGATAAGCTTTCATAATGCCCCCATACCATCCCCATGGGCATTATAGGGGCATGAAGAGGTTGGGGCATTTCTAGAATAATGCCCAATGAGTAGGAAAAAAAAGGAAAGTAATCAATGAAATGACATTAAGGGGGGCATTAACCATTACAAACTTTTTTAATGGGCTTTATGATATTGATGTGGCGAAAAATGTCCCTTATGGGCGTTAACCATTACGAATGGTCTAATATAGCAAATTTGTAAGACCCTTAAAAATCAATAAGGAGGCGCCACGTGTCAGAAGGGTGATGGGCCGGTGACTACGTTCAACAACAAAATAAAATACGGGTACGTAGACACATATTCCTCATGCACCATTGTATAGGTTATTGTACTAATGTATGGGCTGACGCACCGTTAACTAAATCCAAGCGCACATAGTGTGAAACATTTTATAATAGTTTAAAAAATAACAAAATAAAAAATGCAACAACACCATACTCAAATTTAAATTAAAAAAAAGCTTCATTTATGATATACATTCTTTAAGTAAATATTAATAAAGTTATCTACGTTTGAAAAAATAGTTGAAAAAGATAAATCTAAAATAGTAATGACTATTACATTTAGCATCTCCTTGCCAAACTTATGTTATTTAGAGTGGCTACCCATCTCATGTTAGCCCTTGTTGTCCATGATCAATCTTCTACATTTTTTATCAACACTTCTTAGTTTGTGAGGCTTTTAAAAAAATCAAATTCTCTCTATCATGGGTTTGTACAAATTGAACTTTTGATCATTTTATATGAAATTGACAAAAACAAATTTTGTTTAAACACTTGGTCATTTCAATCTATGTCACTAATCCGTCCATAAAGTTCATTAATTTATGGTCACGTGTGATATTTCGCTCATTTCCACGATTTCATTAAACATTGATTTTTTTTATGTTAAGTCGGGTGAAGTGATATACCCTTTAATTAATAACTAGCTTTTTTTACTTCGTGTGTTTTGTCGAAACCGAACAAATGATAACTTTAAACAAAGATGATTTAAAAATGGAACATGTTGTTTAGAAAGTCAAACCTTTAGAACGGTTTAATTTATTATCGTACTGTTTTATAATATCAAATAAATACTTTATTTTGGTTACAACATCGTTTTTAACAAAACTTATAACAAAATGTCGAGAAAAAAATCAAGCACAACTACAACTTAAGTTTTTAGAAAAAAAGTTATAAATATAAATTATTAAAAAAGTATTAAATTAATTGATAAATTAATATATGTTCTAAAAAAAGAAAAAAATATATTAAAAAATGGTAAATAAAATATATGGCTTTAGAAAAGGAAAAAAATTGAAAATATGTTATTAAAAGTAAATACGATAATAAACTATTATAATATATTAAATAAAATAATAACAAAAAGCTATATATTATTATAAAAATATAATTACTATTCAGTACTTCATCAATAATATATAAAGGGGACCGCTAAAATGAAAACCACCTCCAGCTGTAAGAACCGCGGGAACCGCGGGAACCACTTTATGGCCATTAGATCTTAAAAATGGATGGATGAGATTAAAAGTAGTAAAAACTAATATTAAATTCTTTTTATTTTATTATGTCTTTAATATTTTAATCTAAAGGGGTATTTAAGTAATTTTATTTTTTTTGTCTTATTAAGTTTATTGTTTTTTATTACAATTTTTTCCTATTCCATTAATTATTTTTTTAAATTAGATTTCTTTATTAAACGACATTTTGAAATCTGATTTTTTATAAAAGAAATTTACGCACGTTTTGTTACAACCCGATTTTTACGCGCGTTTTTTACGACCCATTTTACGCTTCGTTTTTCACGCCGTTTTTGCGACCGGGTTTTTAAGTGCCGTTTTTATGCCCAGTTTTACGCAACGTTTTTTGTCGCGCCGTTTTTTACGTCACGTTTTTACAAGCCGTTTTTACGCCCCATTTTTTACGTCCCGTTTTTACGCGCCGTTTTAGCGTCCTGTTTTTACGCGCCTTTTTTGCCCCGTTTTTTACGTCCCGTGTTTTACGTCTCGTTTTTACGCGCCGTTTTTTGCCACGTTTTTACGTCTCGTTTTTGCACGCCGGGTTTTTTCGCGCGTCGTTTTTACGCCGGGCTTTTTCAAGCTTCGTTTTTTTAACGCGCCGTTTTTTCAAGCGTCGTTTTTTTAACGCGTCGTTTTTTAACGCGCCGATTTTTTCACTTTTTACGTTTTACGTTAAAACCTTTTACGTTTTACGTAAACTTTTTACGTTTTAACGTTTTACGTAAAACATTTTACGTTTTACGTAAAACTTTTTACGTTTTACGTTTTACGTAAAACTTTTTACGTTTTACGGCTCACGTAAAACTTTTTGCGTTTTACGTTTTTACGTTTTAGGTAAAAAAATTTACGTTTTACGTAAAACATTTTACGTTTTACCTAAAACTTTTCACGTTTTTACGACTTACGTAAAACTTTTTACGTGTTACGTAAACCTTTAACGTTTTACGTAAAACTATTTAAGTTTTACCTTTAACGTTTTTTTTTTACAAAAACTTTTTTTACGTTAACCTTTTTTTTACAAAACTTTTTTACGCAAAAACAAATGCACCCCGAAAACGCAAAACTCTGGAGGTGTCTCAGATATATTGTTATCATCATCGACTAGGGGGGAAAATAAAAAACCAACAACATCAAAACAAAGTGTATCTCACAAAAAAACGGGTTTTGGCTCAGATTATCCGATAATCAAAAGGCTGCAAAAGTGGGGTTGCAGGTTCAAAAAACCTACCCTCCGCCGTCTTTGCCGCGCCATCGTCATAAAAAATCTACGTTTTTTTTCCATCATCGCCGCCCAATCTAACGGATCAAAAGCCACGAATACAAATCAAAAAACAGAAATCAAAGAACCCAATTCAAACCCCCCAAAAACATATCAAAAATACCCATCAGAATCAAGAACACAACTCAACCCCCAATTTGGGCACCATCGGCGCCACGGGGCACCACCGGCATTGGCTCGGGAAACGGCACACCACATATATTACCTGATTAATATACCCCAACAATAATTGAAAATGGTAATCAGTTATTTAACAAAAAAGAGAACATTGAATAACACACAACTTACTGTACAAGAAGTGTTATTCCCTTCTTTTGAATTAGGGGCAAAACAGGAACCGAGTTTTAGGGCTTTCAAGACCTTCGAGAGTGACTTTAATAAAAAAAAAGCACTATCACTTTCGATCTTCTTCGATTAAGAGAAATCAAGTAAAACAAAACTAGAAGAAGACCATTTTCCCGAATCCTTTGCCGTTTGGTTCCCAAAATTTTGTGGTGAATGAGTTCCTAATTTGCAAGTTTCCTACACTGCAAATTTTGTGTGGTGACGGTAAAAAAGCGACGCCGGTATTCGCCGGTAACCGGCTCCGATCAACTGTAAAATCGGACAAGAGAGAGACAGAGTGTGTTGGAGAGAGATTGGGTTCTAAGTGTGAGAAAGGTAGGAGGAGTTCCAGGTGGGGGGTGTGGGTGACGGCCATGAAGATGCCGGAGACGATGCCGGTGGTGTTCATAAGCTGACGATGATGATCGTGGTGTTCATAACCCTGAAGATGATGGAGATGATGATCTTCATCTTCATCTGAGGATAAAAGAGAGAGTTGAGTGTTACAAAAAATGAAAATGAAGAGAGAGAGTGATATGAAATGACTTTAATAAATAGACAAGATAGACTAACACTAAAAGTGATATATAAAATAAATTACCTAAATACCCTTTTGGTTGGCTGAATATGATTGGTGGAGAGTGGTTCTCATGGTTCTTACAACTGGGGGTGGTTTTCATTTTAGTGGCTCCCTATATATATATATATATATATATATATATATATATATATATATATATAGGTAGAGGATCCTGTACAAAATCCATCTTTTGTAAGAAGTGTAAGAAATAATTTGGGAATGACAAGTGTCCTTGATCTTAATTAATTCAAAAGGGTATATTAGTAATTGTACATTCTTGTCAATTGATTGATTACCAATATAACTGGAAAAAAAACTAGCGATGAGAATGTTTAGGGATTGATCGTTTCATCTCCATCTCCGATTCAGATCATCTTCTCCGACCACCATCATCATCACAGTTCACGCCATCTTCTCCGATTTGAACACCTGCATCTCCGACCACCGTCACCAATTTCTTTCGTCTCCACAAATCATTCACCGTCATTGTCTTTCATCTTCGTCATCCTCATTTCTGATCGTGACTTCAATCATAGTCATGGTGTTTTAAAATCTGGGAATGTATCTAATTATACAGTGTCTCCATATAAAACACCATGACTTGAATCATAGATGTTTAAAACACCACACCATGAACAATGTCTACAAATAAAACACCATGACTTGAATCATAGTCATGGTGTTTTAAAATCTGGGAATGTTTTTGTATTGATAAAACACCACGCCTTGAACAATGTCTCCTAATAAAACACCATGACTTGAATCATAGATGTTTAAAACACCACGCCATGAACAATGTCTCCAGATAAAACACCGTGACTTGAATCATAGTCATGGTGTTTTAAAATCTGGGAATGTTTTTGTATTGATAAAACACTACGCCATGAACAATGTCTCCAGATAAAACACCATGACTTGAATCATAGATGTTTAAAACACCACGCCATGAACAATGTCTCCAGATAAAACACCATGATAGTCAAAATATCCAGTTGTTTTAAAACGAGAAATTCGCTGATTTTTGGAGATTGATGACGATTACCATAAATTCGCGACGGTTACCATAAATTCGCTAATCTTTAGGAGATTGATGGGGGTTTTGAAACGGTTACCATATTTGAAATGTTTGGAAAAGTCACTATTGCCCTTCAATTTTTACATAAGGTCCTTCTAATTAAAACACAATTTACATTTTATACCCTATTGATCTCAACCATTAGATCAAATATCCAATGGTTTAAAACACTTCTTACCCTTCTCACATTTTAGACACTTTTTACCATATCCCTACCCTATATATATATATAGGTAGGACTCATCTCTATACTTATAAATAAAAATGATATACATTTGGCTGAATTTCAGCCCATCTCTCCTAACTTGATATATTCCATTGCTGCCACGTCAGATTTTTGTACACGTGTCCTATTCTTCACTCTACGCGTTTTGTCTTCTTTTCCCTTAGATGAATCCCTTATATCAATTACAACGATTCCTCCCTTTTCCTTTCATCTGAATCACGATCTCTCTAAAGCAAATTCGCACCATATGATGATATACCCTAAATCAATAACACCGTTCACCTTTCTGATGAACACTCGAATAGCCCATCGGAGATTTTTCTCCGCCGCAATCGCAAGCATTCCGGCCAAACTTCACTGGTGTCGATCGAACTCCAATTGAAGGTAAGTACTGGTATCTAATCCTCAGACCTTTTGGTTGGCGCTTTCGCCGTTTGATGTCACTTTCTTTTTTGTTCTTTTTCAGGCCTTTGATGTCTAATCCTCGGACCTGATAGGTTGGCGCTTTTGTGGAAGGGGCTCGATCTACTCAATCAAAGCTTTTGGCAGATCAAGAATGCCAGTGGCCTTAAATATTCCCTTGCTACTGGGAATTGGGGGCAATCGACATTTAAAGGTAGTTACATGTTACAGTTCAAGGACATCAAAAAGGTATTTTCGACTATTGTTCTTCCTTTTCATGAGTTGTGTTCGTCCTAATATGTTAGTGCATTTATGTCTATAGCCTTCGTCAATCCGAGCAATAGCGAGAAACAGAAGAAAACGAGTCGTTATATTAGTGATAGCTAGTCAAAAAGGCAAGGTGGCATAATTGTAATTAATGAGAAATCTCATTAATAGTCAAGGCCTATAAATAGGGAGGTTATGTTTAGTTTAGGGACTTTTGCCATTTTTAGAGATTTGAAGAGCTATAGTTCTAGAGAGAGAAACTAGAGAGAGAAAGTCTCTAAGTGATTCAAGTGATTGTACAATTTCAGATTTCTAATAGAATCACGTTTATATTACGTCATGTGTGTTTAGGTCGCATTCGTGTACGGATTTCGCACGTTACACGTTCGTTTCACAATCGTTTCGGAGTCAAAACCGGTCCAACAAGTGGTATCAGAGCAGGAGCTCGATTGCACTGATCCAACACACATTTCCGATCGTGATTTCATCAGATTCAGATCCGAATTTCATCTACTTCTTCATATTTTTCATATTTTCACGTTTTTCACTGTTTTTAGTCAAATTGAACGGGATTTTATGGTCCGAATCGGCTGATTTTTTGATATGTTGTGCGTATACTCCTGATCTATAACCCTACCAAGTTTCAGATCCAAATTCCTAGCCGTTTAGGAGTAATCGAAGATTTTCAGTTCGATTTCGCTGTCAAAATTCTGGTCCGCTCATAGTAACAATCAGGTCCGCTTATTTGGACAATATCTGATCCGCTCATCCGGACAATATCTGGTCCGCTCATTCGGACAATACCTGGTCCGCTTATCCGGACAATACCTGGTCCGCTCATTCGGACAATAACTGATCCGCTCATCCGGACATTATCTGGTCCGCTCATCCGAACAAGTCTGGTCCGCTCGAACGAACAAGTCTGGTCCGCTCGAACGAACAAGTCTGGTCCGCTCGAACAGACATTGTCTGGTTCGCTCATTAGTACACTTTCTGGTTCGCTTATCTGAACCTGTTTGGTCCGCTTATCTGTCACGTGTACAGATTGGTTCACTTTTGTGGTTCTGTTTTTCAAAAATCTCGAAAAAAAATTTCTAAGTGTTGATTGATTTTGCAGGTACATTTAAAATGTTTGATGAGAAGGAAAATGAGTATCTTGAAAGTTTAAATAGTTGGTATATGAGAACTGTGGATAGTAGTTACAGAAATGTAGATGTGGATGTTTGGATAAGAAGTTATGAACATTTCATGTGTCAAAAGGATGAAACGTTAGATGAGTTGGAAATACGGTTTAAAATTTTAATGGACAATTTGAGAAACAAGAATATTAGAATATCAAATGATGAACAGATATCGAAATTGGCAAATGCATTACCTGCTAAATGGGATGAATTCTTGGTTGAGCTAAAAAGGGAAGATTTTTTTCAAGAACTTTATCCAAAACAGTTCTTTAATGAGGTTAATGAAGAGTTTCGTAAGGAATATAAGAAAAAGAAGGAATTTTTGACCGAAATGGAAAAGAATTTACAAAAATTGGAATTGGATGTAATTACTGAAATTGATAATAGAATTCGTGTGTGTCTTGCAACAAAGAGTATTCTGAAATATGATATTAAAAGGAAATGTTATATTGATGAAAGTATAAATCCTTTTGATTTCGTTAAACTCTTTTGTGCAGGAACATATAAGATGGAAACAAAGGATATTTCAAAGAACGAAGAATCTTTGAAGCTTGGATCTTCAAGTTCAAAATCAGTGTGCTCTAAATGTGATAACTTTAAGGCTGAAAATGACAAACTTTTGGAGGATGCGGAAAGTTTGAAATCGGAAGTCAAAAAGCTGAATGATAAGAAGCAAGCTGATGATAAGCAGATTCTTGTTATTCAAGAAAATTTTGAGAAGTTGAAAACTGAAAATGTCAAACTGTTGAGTGATGTGGACAGTTTGACATTGGAAAACAAAGTTTTGAAAGAAAAAGAAAATGAATTTAAAAATGAAAAACTAAAAATTGAAAAAGATTTTCAAAGTCAAATGAAGGTTTTAGAAGATGAAAAATCTGTTATTTTTAAAAATAATCTTGAAAAACAGATTGAGATAAATTCTCATCTTGATAAAATCATTCGACTTGAACATGAAGCCGAAGATAATAGAAAGAAAATTGCTGAGTTAGAGAATAAGTTGAAAAGTTTTGTGACTTCTGCATCGTACGTTTGTCCAAAACCGATCAATTCTGTTCCAATAAGTGACAATGTCACAAATTTTGACAAAGTCAAAGTCAAAATTGAAGATTGTGATGAAATATCTGATGATGAAAAAGAAAAGAAAAATATTTTTAGATTTACAAGAAAAATTTAAAAATACTGTTTTGCAATCTACTGAAATAGGTGAATGTTCTAAACAAAAACCTGTTAAGAAGAGTGTAGAACAGAAACAAAAAGATAAAAATTTGAAAAATTCTAAAAATGAAAATAAAAGCTCATCAGTACAGTCATCCAATCATTATAAAAAATCACAAAAATTTGTAAATGAAAACTCACAAAATGTTGGTAATAAGTGGTGCAGGTTTGACCACAGTGCTCAAAAGACAAATCCAGCATTGAAGAGAAGAAATGATTATTACCAAGCCAAACAATGTTATGATCTGAAGGTTTGGACTGACCAAAGTGGATGGTACGATAACAGAGTGTGCTACACCTGTGGTGTTAGAGGACACATTGCTGTTAACTGCCAGAATTGGTATTGTGAAACAAGAAGATGCTTTGAATGTAATATCAGAGGACATATTGCCAGAGATTGCCCAAGGAGATCGATGGGAAGATCGAGGGTTGAATCTCAGAGAATGGTAAAGAAACCAGTCATTGTCAAGCCCAAAGAACAGAAAGTGGAAGATAAGAAAGTAAAGCTTTCACAAGGACAGAGAGACAGACTGAGGAAAAAGAGGAAGAAGGCGAGAGAGTATTTGGAGAAGATTTTGTCTTCGGGTTCACCGGTTGGTTCGAATAAAAGTTCTGATGAATCGATTCACTCGACGGCAAAGTCAAGCAAATCGAATTCTTCAGATGCAAATCTGAGGACAAAAGAGAACAAGAAGAAAAAGAAAGTCATTGGCGATGAATCTGGCTCATCAAAGTCAGACAAGCCAAGTTCGGGCAATGAATCTGATTCCATAAAATCAGAGGAGCCACAAGTTGAGGTAAAAAAGGAAGAGACAGTTCCATTAATGAATGATGAGAACTTTCCACCATTACGAGCCGCAAACCTAAAATCAAAATGTGTTGATGCTGGAAAAATGTTTAATAGCAATGTTAAACATATTTTTAGCAAGATGGTTGATGGTAAGGAAAAAGGAGTGAAAGAGTTTTATGAAGAAAAGAGAAAAGCTCAAAATGCGCCTAAGGCTGGTCAGGCTTGGGTGTCAAAATCTGTTGGTTGAATTCCTGACTTGCCGGAGCTTCCAGGTTGGTAAGTGTGAAGCAGGTATCGGCATCATTCTTGAGAAATTCACAGGATGGTAACTGTGATATTTCATCTTACAAGTGGTTAATCAAGGACATTAAGTTGTACTTGATTTTCTACAAGTGATAGTGGTGTTTGACCTAATAATGTTAAATTTTCAAAATGGTTAAAAGAGAACAAGGTGATGAGATGACCCCGAACCCACATGTCATGGGTAAACAAACTAACTTTTTCCGAAAAAACCATTCTGATTAATACAAACTTAAGTGTTTTGAAATCATTATGGGTAAATAGTTTGTTGTAAGGGAGAGTTCTGATTGAATACGCTGAAACCCTCACGGCTGAACAAACATGATTACTTTCATTAGATTGAAAAACGGTTTTCAAACTGTAAAATATCAATGTGTTGTAAATCATGGGGGTATGTTAGATTTTATGCAAAGCAGTAAACTTTTAGCAGAAAATGGATGGCGAGACAAAACTATCAGTATTGGTTGTCAAATTTTCTTTATATGATTTTGCATTTTAGGGGAGTAATATTGTTAGAAAATACAAAAACATTTGAAAATTTGAAAAAGTCAAAAACATGATAAAATTCAAAAAAATTGAGTTTTTGCGTAAAAAAGAGGAAATGATAGTACATCAGTAGACAGTTACAGTACGCTAAAGAAATGGAAAGTTTAAATGTGTTAAACGATCTCACCGTGGATGTGTCGGTAGATTTTTATACACTTAGTAAACTTTTTCGGGATATAAACCTAAATTCAAACTTGCTTATTTTGTGCGGAACACTACTTGGATATATAGGTAACCCCTAAAATCTCGTTTGAAAGGTCTCTTAATCTGATATACTAGGTCTTTATACTCAATGATGTCTGGGGTATTATTCCGGGACTTCTGCTGAACGGTAGTTCTGACCTAGTCCTCGAATAATACTTTCTGCAATGCTTGAAACATAGCATTAAACCCTCAGCATGCCGATGAAACAATAAATTTGATAGTCGCTGCTGTTGTAAGCAAAAAGATCCTCTAAAGGCGAGATACCATAAAGTCGAAGCTGATATCTCTCTGCGTATACGGAAGTATCGACCTGAGATCCCTCGGCCCTCGCATACCTAATTTATATACAGATATCATTGTAGTATACTCACCTGTAAGACTGATTATTGGGATTCTGGATACGGGAGTATATTCAAGAGGTGGGACACATGAATGAGTTTAAGTTTCTAATATACCTAATTCGTATCCTGAATCAGTTGAAATTTGTATGAAAATTTAAGTGGACAAGTATATCGACAATCTAAGTGAATTGTTTAATACTTACTGTGTAACTAAGCTGAACGGTACTTGTGACTTGTCAAAAACTGATATGATCCTCTGTCGCATACTCAAACAAAAATATTGTTTGTAAATATGTTTGTACATATTTCTTTACTGCTTTATATTTTCAGAAAATACAAAAAGATTTTGATTTCTGTTTTATTTTCGACAACCGATGTCTGAGTGCTGAGTTTCAAAATCTAAGTAAGCTGATTGTGTTTCTGAAAATAAAACAAGTTCATTAAATTGAAACTTGAATTAAAATCAAAAATTTCAAAAACAGTTTGTGATATCTCCAAGGTCATTAGTTTGGATTTGGATGATTAACTGTGAGGGATTTGGATGCTTATACTGTTATAGAGCTAGTTTCCGATTCAATTCGATGAAACTGCCAAATTCATGAAAATTGTTTGTTTAGAATGTTTTAGTGAGCCAGGTTACAATTCCTGGATAGCTGAAATTTGAAATGTTATTACTTATAAATGTTTGAGAGATTGCAGATGAGATTCCAGACTACGATCCCGGAAGCTGAGTCTAAGGGGGAGTCTGAAGATGAGCTCAAAACAAGGGGGAGCTTGTAATCGAAAAGCAAGGTGTCGATCCCAAAGCACGGAAGCTTGACGAAAGGGGGAGCCTGATGAAGAAAAGAGTCTACCGAAAGGAGAAGAAGCTGAAGCTGAAGACAGATCCACCGGGATTCTGTTCAAGAAGTCTAAAAGAGAAAAGGAAGATGCTACGAGTTTGACTCAATGATCGAGATTGACTGTGGCAATATCCAAGGGGGAGTCTGTTAGTGCATTTATGTCTATAGCCTTCGTCAATCCGAGCAATAGCGAGAAACAGAAGAAAACGAGTCGTTATATTAGTGATAGCTAGTCAAAAAGGCAAGGTGGCATAATTGTAATTAATGAGAAATCTCATTAATAGTCAAGGCCTATAAATAGGGAGGTTATGTTTAGTTTAGGGACTTTTGCCATTTTTAGAGATTTGAAGAGCTCTAGTTCTAGAGAGAGAAACTAGAGAGAGAAAGTCTCTAAGTGATTCAAGTGATTGTACAATTTCAGATTTCTATTAGAATCACGTTTATATTACGTCATGTGTGTTTAGGTCGCATTCGTGTACGGATTCCGCACGTTACACGTTCGTTTCGCAATCGTTTCGGAGTCAAAACCGGTCCAACATAATAATTGACATGTGATATGTTTTCCTGTTATTGATATATTACAGGGATTGTTGTTATTAACAATATTGGATGTGTATGCTTTCAGCCTTTTATAGTTTTATCTCGGTATGTTTTTTCGACACAAAAGACCTTAAAAACATAGAGCATGTTTGGCTAAGCTTATTTTACCTAAAAAGGACTTTTTGTGAAAAAAACTTATTGACTTATTACTTTTTGAAAATGAGTTTATAAAAAAGTGTTTGGATTAGTTTATAGGGTGGGAAAAACCAATAAGTCAGTGAGTTGTTTTTTAAAAAGTGTTTTGCTTAGATTATTGATTTAAAATGACTAAAAGCTAATAAGTCAATAAGTTGGTTCAAAAAGTCACAACATCCTAACTTCTCAAAAATGATTTTTTGATGACCTTTTCTCCTTCTCAAAAAGTCATTTTGAAAAGCACTTTTAGGTTTGCCAAACACTAAAACTCCTTTTTAGCTTTTTGATTAACTCAATAAGTCATAAATTGGGTTGGAAAAGCTCAGCCAAACATGCCCATAGTTTAAGGTGATTATAATCTCTGTTGATCTCGGTCTATACATCATATGAAACAAGTATTTTTGAGAACACAACACTAGAATATTATTTGTTTGATGAATAACTCATTTTTTTCGGTATTTTTTCTTCAACTTCCTAATTTAGCAACGACTTGTGTTAGTGATATTATAATTGTGATATTTTTTATGTTTTCTTGCAGGATATGAGTAGGTTTTCTCCTGAATGCATAATGGCAGCCATCATCCCAACTCTTATGATATCTGACCTTTATTTCTTTGAGAAAAAGACTTCAATCTCAAGAACCCTTCAACCTATCATTACGACATTCTATTGCTTGTATTCATGGTAATAATGATACTTTGCTCCGTTAATTTCCAAATGTTAAACTACTACATAAAACATAAATATTAAAGGGGCCTGGTCTATTCGCACACGGCCTTTGTCTTTTTGCACACTCAAAGCGCCCCGCTTTGGCCATAGCGGGGCGCTTTGGCCAAGGTCAACAGACAAGGACTGACTTTGTCACACGCGTTCATTAGTGCAAAATCCATGTCTGTTAAAATCACGCGCGGTTCCATACATCCTACCAGCATAGACTTGATCCTCTGCAACACCCATAGGTAGTTCTCTGACTTCTCAGCGGAAATTACCGCACAAGCAGCCGTAAACGATTTGTTTGTCGACGTCATGCCTACGACCTGAACAAATGGCAGGTTGTACATGTTCGTTTTGTAGGTGGCGTCAATCATTAGCACATGCGGGAAGGCACACCACATATTGAATGATCTTTCGTGAACAAAGAAGACATCTTCAACTTCGTTTGATATCTCATTCGTGCGCATGTAATAAGTGTAATTTTTTTCGAGAAGAATGCTTTCAAGTTTTTGCATCGGAGACTTACCGACATTTTTTTCGGCGTTGATCTTCTGAACAGCGTTGTGTATATCTTCCGGAATAAGCTTTCTAGCCGGATTGTTTTTTGTCAGCGTTCGCCAGATACTTTGTTTGGGAATGTCTTGCTCTGCCAGCTCCTTAACCAGTTTTGTATCCTCCGAAGAAAGCCTTCTCGCATACGCGTGACCCTCTAAGTTTTCAATAGGAGTGTGGTTATGCTTCGCCTTCGTCACCTCGATCCTCCAAACACTTCCGGATGATTCCGAAAACCCGATCATCTCGAACGGGCAGCCTATTTTCTTGCTACCCGTTTTCCTCTGTGTAGCTATACTCTTATGCTCCCCACCAAAAGTACATTGAAACCAAATCTTGTAATTCTCTCCTCTTTTATTCGACCTCTTAGTCACAATGAGGTAACCGTTGTCTTTTGCCGTGTCTTGTACCCAACGCATCAACTCTTTACGTGACGAAAAGGTCTGCGTTGTATCAAACGAAAACGTAACCGGGTAACAGCCTTCCTCGTCAACAGATGTTCAAAGTTGTGCTCGCCACCGTAACCGAAATTCGAATAACCTTGTAAGCTCTGTTGACAACCGTAACTGTCGTTTGGACCACACTCCTGCTGTACAAAGCTGTACTCGCCACCGTAACCGAAATTCGAATAACCTTGTTGTGCGTAAGGGTCCTCCACAGGGGTATTCAAATCCAGCGTCACCGTGTTATCACGATAACGAATGCCAGATACAACCTCTGCCTCCCTCAAGTTGGACGAGACCGGTTTCTCATACGAGTCAGAAATAGCGGTCCCCTCGTAAGAATCAGGAACAACTGTCTCGTCAGAATATTGACCGAAAATATAGTTGTTTAACCATGACATCGTTTTTTGTAAACAACAAACAACAAAACACTCGAATACCCACGTATGTTTGTAAACAACGTATTGAGTGCGACCTTGTCTCGAACGATGCTTTTCTGAAGAAGAAGAAGAAGAACGTATGCTTGGCCAACCTCAATCAGTAGCTTGCTTTTTAAAAGTGAAAATTTGGGTCGAAGCGCCGCGCTATGGCCAAAGCGCGGCGCTTAGGGTTAACGACAAAACATCATAATCAACTTTATGTCTGTCAAACAGTGGGGAATGTCTCAAACGTCAATCGAAGCACCTTTTGTCGAGGATAGCGCCGCGCTTTGGCCATAGCGCGGCGCTTTGGGATGTGAAAATAATTTTCTCCGTGTGTGATTAGCATGACCCTATTAAAGGTCATAATATAGTTGGTTCTATTTTGTTCAACAGAACACCAAACCTAACCACAATTTTTTGGTAAGCCAGGAATGAAATTGGATGGTTGGATTATTGTAGGTTTTGTTTTCTAGGTTTGGATTGGTTTTTCTAGGTTCGGGTTGGTTTTTCTGCTCACACCATAGGGGGGATAGTGCACAATCCTCCCAACCGCCGGAGTGATCCCACTCGGGGAGCCGCTACCCGACCAAGCTAGCTCCGCGGTGACTTCCCCTTGCCGAGTTCTTACCCTGGGCGACATATGCCACTCTCAAGACTCGAACCCGGTACCTCTGGAAAGAGGTGGGTGTCGATGGCCAACTGGGCTACCCCAGTTGGTTATTCTGCTCACACCATGTTCGCCATCATAATTTACTTTTCTATAATGTCAGGGCGGCCTAAAATATTTTTAGGACTAAAGCGAATAACATAACTGGGACCCTTTTGTAAAAGGAAAAAATGCTTTAGGTCCTATTATTCATATATCATCTTCATCTATGTATAATTATAGATCATAAACCTTAATGTCAACAATCTTAAGCCAATATCACCTACATATAATATATTGTTTTAGAATTTGAGACCCAAGGAAAGTCGGGGCCCAAACCCTTGCTTTATTTCACTCCCTCTTGAGCAATTGAGCAGGCCCTGTATATTATTAGATGTTCTTTGAGATGTTACTCTTTGGATTATTTGGACTACCTCCTTCAAACGGTGTCTTGCCTCAGTCATTTATGCACACTAAAAGCCTAGCCCATAGTTACCTAATTCGCGGTTCGCTCCGGTACGGGTACGTGGTTCGGGTACGCGATTCGCTAGAGGTGACGTTTTCGGTACGGAGGGGGGTAGGTTCATTTCGATACGAACCGGTACAGTGTACCATGGAGTCCGGTTCGGTGTACACAAATTAGTGAAGATAGAGGGGGTTAAATGCTATATATATATATATATATATACATATAATGTTAATTTATACTTTTATGTATAAGTTTATAAGTTTAAGGAGCAAATGTAAACTAGTGAAAGTAAAGGGGGTTAAATGTTCAAACACACAAACTACTTTTACACTTTTTATGTAAAAAAACTACGAGTTTTAAGGTTTAAATGTAAACTAGTAAAAATGGAGGGGTTAAATATTGAAATAACTAAACTTATTAAACCCTAAAAAAAAGCCTAAAACATCAGAACGCACGCAGCCGCTATCTTCTTCTTCCCTTCTTCCTGGTTTCCGACTGAAAACAGCAGTGGCGTCGGAATTCATCGTCGGAATTTCTGTCAGAAGTCGCTATATGGTCGTACCGACGCAACTCCGCTATGGTTCGCCGGACCATGTCGTTCCGGTACGCTTACGATTTCCGATTGGGTACACCACGATCTAATATGTGGATCGTGGCTACTCTAGCGATTTAGGTAACTATGGCCTAGCCGTTCTTAAATTACTAGCAAAAAAAGCTCTTAAGTTTCTATACACTTGATTAAGGTTAATTTGTTCTAACTTATGTTGTTGAGTTACCAGTTTATTAAATAGGAGTGCCAAGGAAAGTATAAAGTTGAAAGCTAGCAGTGAGCTCTAGAACAAGATGCAACCTGTGCTCATAGAAATTGACAGCTCACCAAGTGTAAATCTTCATACAATAAACCATAACAAACATTATATTATATCATATAACCTGGTTGGCTGGTTTCAAATTCTTTTGACCTTTTTTGATTGGTAATTTCCTTTATAATGATGACCCATGTAATTGATAGTAACTTTAATGGTAAGACTTGATTTTCATTTCAATCCTAGATTTTGACGTTTCCCTATTTGAAAGAAAGGAAGGCGACTGAAGTTCCTATATATGATTTCAAGTATTTCTTTCGCACGAGCTACAAGTTTGGTATATCCACTTTTATAACTTAGGTGGTGTTTGGTAACATGTTACAAATTGGATAAGTGAATATAATATAACTGATTATTTGATCAAGTCCACTGTTATGGCCAGGTTCTTTTTTACTAGAATTTTTTACTTGGCAAGTTGCAGCTAATTAATACTTTTTGTGGTTTAAATGCAGCATGAAAAGACTTCATAAACTATTAAAGAATGCATCGGATGTAGAACAGTTACGGGTGCATAAGGAAGATAGGATAATACAGTTTTTAGATGTGCAGACATGAATTCAAAAAATGTGTGGAGTCTGCAGGGATTAACGAGCTTGTAGTTCCACTAGCTATTTGATGAAACAATGGTTAACCGAGTACGGTTAACTCACTGGTCTCGTCAAGTAGGGTTAATCCCTTCTTTCCGAGGATCGCTGGCTGGATCGTCCGCTGTTGGTTTCCTGCACAAGGAAACAAGCCGTGACTCGTAACAAGGAGGATGGGGTTGGGGGTGCTCCTTGTTACCACTCTCCGGCGTGAGAATCAGTAATTTTCTTGGGAAGCAAAGTGTGATAGTAGTAGTAGTGAGAGAGTTGAGAAGTGATACCTCAAACCTGGTTTGGGGTGGGTATTTATAGCCGAGGAGTGAAGGAGGGTAGTTGAGTAGCTAGTCTGACATCGCACAGCTACTTGCAGGTGTGTCAGACCTGTCGGTTACGGTGGTGATGCCACGTCCTGCTGTGGTGTCAGACTGTTGCACACATGTAGGCTGGTAGGCGACTGTTCCCAGTGCCACTTGCACTGTGGTGTCAGACCCACTTGCCTTGTAGGCAGGATGCGGTGCCAGGCCGCATCGCTGCTTGCGGTCACTGATGCATGTGGGATGTGGTGCCATGCCGCATCGCCACGTAATGACTGTTACTATTGTCCAGATCCCTTGTCGTGACGAAAATGTTCATAGGATGCGGTGCCAGGCCTCATCGCTATGCGTAACATTTGTACATAAGGTAAGTCTTCTCATCAATGAACAGATTGGACCGCTTTGTTCACGCGTGCCTGCACGGACACAGGTAAGTTCCTACTGGTGGGGGGTTTTGATAAGGGTAATGGTCACTCGCGGTCTTGGTGACGCGAGATCTGGAATTCTCAGCCAAGGATTTGACTCGGTGATTTGGTCTACTTTTTCTGATGTCACCAGCCACCTGTTGGTGTTTCGAACCAACTTTTGAGATGGTGACTGAAGGTGTCAGCAGGGTTCGAACCAACCTTTGAAATGGTGATGGAAGATATCAGCAGGGTTCGAACCAACCTTTGAGATGGTGACGGAAGGTGTTTGTTTCCGCCACTCTAGTTGTAACCTCTGTGTCAGCTGATGCAATGTTCGTAAGTACTTTGCTCAAGCTCTATGTTCAACTGGACATTCAACGATGATCTCTGCTTTGTGGGGTGTTCGTGTTCTCCAGTTTAGCTCTCTAGTAACCGCACGTCCTCTGTGGTTTAGCTCTCAAGTAACCGCATGTCCTTTGCGGTTACCTCGTTGCTGCACCTTGTTGGCCATGCGTGTTTGAGCTATGAGGGGTAGTTGCGTCATTGTTGGCCGTGTTTGGTCGAACAATGTGAATCTGGACAATGAGAAGATAAACATGGTCATAGGCATGGTTGTGCCCACCATTGTTTATTCTATGCGGTCCATAGGTGGGTAAATAGTCATAAGCAGACTTGTTACCACTGTTCTGGAGCTACTTTCCTTCACGCTGTGGTGGAAAGTAGTTTTCCTTTAAGTAGTGTTGCCGGAGGAGATCACCTTAGATATTTGGGAATTTGGGTGAAACTCTTCCGCATTCGTTCTGTAGCCAGTTTCCTTCACGCTTAGTTGAAAAGCAGTTTTCCTAGAAGTAGCTTTGATAAACCGCGTGGCGGTTTAGTCGTGGCTCTTCCGTAGCTACCGTTAGGGTAACTATATTCTGCCGCTACTACTCGTGAGTGTCTGCGGTTTGCATCAAAGAACTCGCTTCTAGAGAGTTTGAAGCTTGGATGTGGCTCTTGAAGGATCAGGAGTCAGGGTTGCTGATGTGCGGTTGCTCAGCATACTTATCCTTTATCCTAAAGAGAAGCTGTTTGCGTTCCCTCCGTGGTTGTGAACCGGACACGAGGGATTTGAAACTTGAAGAAATTTGTATGGAACGCGGTTGGCCGCATCCTAAGAAGCGGTTTTCGCAGTCCAAAGAACAATGCTGGTTCTGAGTATCTGACACACCTGTGAGGGTTCGTGTGTGTCATCTCCGCATATTCCACGTGTGCTCGTGGGTATGTGCGGTTATTGTTTATACCCCTTTATATAATGTATAGATATATATTTTTACCTTTTTTGAGGGGTATGTAAAAAACGACATGCGGTATGGGTTATGGTGCGGTAAACCAGAGAAACCGCATGCCGCTTATGTTTGGATAATGTTGTCGCTTTCTGTTGCAAACGTCATTATTGCACGTGTGGGTTGGTGAAATTTGGTAGGATCCTGTCATGTGCTGAATTGAAAGGACGTTTGCACTGCCCGAGGTCATAAATGCACTGTCGCAAGGAGTGAAAAAGTCTCTTTTGTCAGTCGCGTGGACGGCCACGCGCGCGTGGTAACCGTCAGCGGAAACGTTGCTGAACACGTGGCGTCCCGTTATTGGCCCATTTTGAATGTGATGAGTCGTTTTCCTGCATCGCATTAATTGCGATGAGTATATAATGGGAAACCGTTTGATTTCTCCTCACTTTGTTCAAAATTTCAAAATTCCTCCAGTGAAAGAGTGTGCTCTCTTTGTCTTCTCCGATAAGCTTTATCTGAAATTCCGGTCAAGTTTCTGGTTTTTTTTTTTGTAAACTCATTCTTCTATCTTCTTTATTCTTGATGGCTGAACCATCCGATCCACACCATTCTGAGGGTGAAAACCCTGAACATTCCTCACCGGTGGCTGGGGAAGAATAGGAAGACGGTGGTAGTGCCCCTGGTGGTGGCCTACCGGTATTGAAGTGGTCGAAGGTGTTGTTTAACCAACTGATAACCAACATCCAGATGCCCCAGGAGTTTGGGGCTGTTTATCCCGATGATGGTGACACCGGTGCCTGTGCTCCGGCCGGTTATGTCACCATGTGGGCTGATTCTTTTATTGATGGTAACCTTCGTTTACCGTTAACTGTTTTTGTTGCTAAGGTTTTGGAGTATTACAAACTCCATATCTCCCAGATGAGTCCGTTCGGGATGATTCGTATTAGAAACTTTGAGTACACTTTTCGTGCTCTTGGTTTGCCGATTACCATTGAAAATTTCCGGCGGTTCTACCAGTTGACGGTGAACATCGGGTTCTTTTCTTTTGGCCAACGGTACGGGAGCACCAAGCTGATGACCCCTCCGAAGGGTATTTCAAAGTGGAAATTCAAGTTCTTCTATATTAAGGTTGTCGCGGTTGTTGCTAACATGACCTTGCGGAATGTTAATAAGACCATCCCGGTGGAGGATATTGCTCTTCCTAGTGCGGAGACTGTGGAGTGGTTCCCAAGGTTGAGGACTATTGAGCATAAGCAGCTGGACAACAATCAGTTGTGGGTGCTGCGGATGATGTTGACCAGGCCTGATACGCATGCGAGGCCCGTTGTGCGGGAAAAAACTGGTGGTAAGTGTTCTTACTCTTGTGCGGTTTCTTTATTCCCTTGCTTGATATTGATTTGTACGTGTACTATCAGAAGTTGATGAGCTGTGGAAGATATTTGATCCGACCTTTACATGCGAGGTTGATATTGTTAAGTGTGCGGAAGGTGAGGGTTTTAACTTGACCATTGTCAATAACTTCCGCGAGGCACTGAACGCAACCCTGCCGCAAGGCAAAGGTATAACCCATAACCCTCTTACTTGCCTTATAAGGTTCACCTTGCTGATCTTCTTGTTTGATGATCTAAACGCAGGTACTCTTGGGGTCCTGGGTAAATTTGAGTTGAAGGGTGCCCCTAAGAAGCATGCAGAGAAAAAGCATGTGGAGAAACCAGTGCGGGGTCGCGGCAAGAAAAAACCTGATGCTCCTGTTGTTCCGCCTTTGGTGCCGCATGCAGCGGGTATCTCTCGTTCTCGTTTCCGCAAGTATACCGATTACGTGGTAGTGTCTGACACCCTTGAGGGTTTGGGTGTTCTAGGTGGTGGTGCGGCTATAGGTGGGACTTCTGCGGGTTCCAAGCCTGCTGATGAGAAGAGAAAGAGAAAACCGGAGAAGGTTGCGGATGCCGATGAGAAAAAGCGTCAAAAGACACAGACCAAACGGGCGGCTTTTGTGGGACCTGTGAAACCTGTGGTTGTTTCTGGTAAGCGATTCATAACTTGTACAAGTATTTTGTCTTGTAGTTTAAATTGTTTATGCTTCGTTAACAGAACCGCAAGATGAAGGGTTTTCTATTTTTGATGCTCCTCAATCTCCCCCGCATGACATAGCTGCGGATGCGGGGGTTAAAGTGGTGCCTGAGCCCTCTGCGCCGGCGGAGGATACTGGGAAGGGGCCTGCGGCTCAGATCTATGACACGGTGGACTCCCATGATAATCTGATCTCCCCGCAGGATACTGATGATATGAACCTGAAGTTTGCTTATACTGAGAGGAAGAAATATCCCGCTGCTGAGAAAGCTTCTGGTTCCGCTTCTGGGGGTGCGGGTTTTACAGGGACTCCTATTCAGCCTAAAGGGTCTGAATTGGAGTTCTATTACCGCACCTATACTGAAGACCGGGCCATGACCTATCACCGCCCCCCATGGAATGTAATGCAAGGGGATGATATTTCTGCTGACCCCTCCGCATGTTAGGTGGCTTGGCACCCCATTTGAAGTCAATCGTGTCACACCCCAACCAATGGCGGAAACATCGGGATGAGACGAAGTGTGAATATTGATAGAGACATCATAAAGCTATTTGTGACGATAATTAAATAATTCCCATTTCATTTCATAACTTCAAATTGTCAACATTACATAACCTCAAATAACAACAAGTGCAAAAGAAATACATAAAAACATAAGCAAAAATTGATACAACATATTAAGCCTAACGTCTATATGTGTATCTAGGCATCAACGCTACTTTGTTTCATAGCATCATCATCTTCATCCTGTAACATGTTAAAAATAAAGTTCAATGCGAAAGCAATGGCGAGTATACAAGTTTGGTATGTACATAGCAAAAGATAAGTTTTAAACAATTCCTCATAGCAAGCATGTGATTCAAGATAAACAATAAATATGGCATGTGTCTAACATATCAAACCAAATGAGACGCAAGATGCTCATGACATAACCACAAGTCTACGGGCGGGTCGTCAATCCTATAGCGCTACATATGTCACGGTTAGGCTCGTACGAAGTTAATGATAAGTTTAACACATAATGTCCTCAACCCAAGTTTAAAGTATCAAGCAATCACGTATACAAGCATGTTATAGGAATGTTCATGTGTTTAAGCAAAATGTTCATGTGTAAGTTTTGGTAAGTAAACATGTTACACCCCAAAAGTGGTAAAAGTAAAGAAGGGAAAAATACGAGTATACTCACATAATTGCTAAGTCTTCCGATTATCCAAGTGTTGACGAGTGTAAGAGATTAGGAGGTTGGAACACCGAGGTCACCCTATATGGGCAAACGTAGGTGTATGAGTGATCGGGATTACGATGGAGGATTTGAAGCGGTATATAAAGTATAACTAGTCGATGGTTAAGTATATATATATTTTTTTCGTATATAAAGTTTATACAAAGATTTTAATCTAGGTTTATCAAAAATATTATAGAAGTTTTGTCAAAAAGAAAAGAAAGTAAATAATTAATTAATTAATTAAATTTACATTTATAATTATTGTTATGAAAATTTAATTGAATCCAATACGTTTTCATTAGTGGTTCGACCATTAGTTAACACAAAATAATAATAGTGTATATTTTCCTTATAAGATATTAGAACTTCGAAAGGTTTCGTTTTAAAAATTAACGTGTTTCGGTTTACGGGATTTTACGAAAAACGGGCAGAGTTTCCTCTGTTTTTCGACGATCCCGACAATACAAGTTGTCGTTATAAGATCAAAATTCAACAAGTAACAACAATATATATAACATTCACGTCAAATGCTAAAATATATTTAAACATCAAGTGTAATGGTTCGAGCTTGTTTCGTATAAAAAAAATATATATAACAAAATACAAAAAGAATTGTGTCGTAAATGTTATACCAAGTCTCGCGAGTCCCGTGTTGGCCAGTTGACCGGTTTGACCGAACCGAAAACCGTTGTTGACCATGTTTGACCAGATTGACCAGCTTGACTCGAACTTTGACTGAATCTAAAACGGACCGTGACCCGAGCCGTCATCTAAATCAATGAAATATGACCCGAACGATTAAAATAATCGGACTAGCAACGAAACTTAACCAAAACAAACTGAAACGAAACTCGAATCGAAACTAACCTGAGCTGACCCGGTTCGTTGACCGGAAAACATCAAACAAAACCTTAGATTTGAACCGTATCGAACCATCTTTGACCCGTATCCGAACCGTAACAAAACAGAACTGAAGGGTCTGAGCTGAGTCCCCACCACGTCGCCTGAGCTGTCGGCGCCGGTAACCTGAACCGACCCGAATCGGAGCCGTCGTCGAGCCCCTCCTCCGCCGTCGCTGTTGTTGTGGTTCACCGTGAAGACCACCGCCGGCTGAGTGAAAAATGAGGGAGGTGGCTGCTCCTTTTTGTTTAGAATTAGGGTTTAAAGATATCTTATAAGGGTAGGTTAATTAGTGAATTTGCACAAATGGTCCTCAAGGTTTAACTAACTAATTTATTTATCATACTCATATATATATTTTTAAAGAAAGTTAACTTTATAATCCAAACTAACTAGGTTAGTTTACTCCCTTAAAATCTAACGAGTCAATCTAGATTATTGTAAAAATAAACTTTTATGTAGCAAGATTAATTAATTTAATTAATTTAAACAATGGGTAAATAGCCATATATATAATGAGTTGAATTAAAGATAAAGATTTTTCGACGATTAATTAATCGAATTAACGAAATGATGGATACTAGGATACAAAGTTTCTAAATATAGGAATATAAACAATGGTTTCTAAATATGGAAAGTTGTGAAAACGCGGGGCGTTACAGTCTCCCCTCCTTTAAGAAATTTCGTCCCGAAATTTTCTCAAAAGGAAGACTTTAAAAGGGTTTTGGCAAACAAAAGATGATTGTTTAAAATTGAGGCTTTAGAGTTTGAGACAACAGAGAATAACTGAGGTATAAGGGTGAACAATTGATCAAATAAACGATTACGAGTATAAAAATAGCAAGTATCGGATAGTCAAAAGTAGCGTGTTAAGAATGAATTCTCGTCATGGATAATCGGATATAATGCGTTTGTGAGCTGTTTAAAGTTTGAATTAGGTCTAAAAGGTCTGTAAAACACTGAATTTCTCACGACACGTTTTACGAAAGTTGGGTAACGTGGTGAAAACACTTATATATAGGAAGTACCAGCGGCGTATCCACCATGTTTTAACCCCTTACGTCTGCTTCGTTATTCGTGTCATGTTACGTTCCATGTCTTACCATACACAATAGTACACCCTATGGTTCTCATGCGCCTATCACTATAATCCCGTGTGCACCCGCGATTTTATTGATCGTCGCATGATCCGCATAGCTTGTACGAGTCGTGTATGAATCAGGGTATACATAATTTAAAAAATTAAGAATGTGTACGTGTAAGAATGTAGTATGTAAGCAAGTCCATGCTTAAGTATGTATGGGACCCACGTAAGCAAATCACTCGGATTACGCTCGCGTACGGGTACGAATGTATGAATCATGAGTTTAAGTGTGAATATGCATGTATGTATGAGCATAAACATAATACGTGTAAGTAGTATGTGGATAAGTATAAGCATAAAACGTATGGAAAATGAGTATAAATGCGAGTACAACATGAGTATAAGCGTGAACACAAGGCATATGAGTATAAATACGAGTATCAGCGTGAATATAAGATGTATGAGCATAAATATGAATATGAATGTGAATATAGGTGTAAAACATAAGGGCTAAGTATGAATAAAATATATATGTATGAATATAAGTGTAACAAAGTTGTGTAAGTGCAAATGAAAACATAAAGCGTATGAGTATGAATATGAATATGAATACGAATGTAGTATAGACATGAATGTAAGGACAATGTAAGTGTATAATAGTGAGTGTATGTATTAGCGTAAAACGTACGAATTTTGAATCGTGGGTATAACATAAATGTGTAAGTGTGAACATAAGTGAAGGCATAAAATGTATAATAAGCATGGATGTAGAAAATAATGATTTTGTTTATAGTATAAATCGAACTACACAAGTTTATGCGCGTAAACGTTTAAAAGAGTGACACGCATGAGATTGTTGTGAAACATTGACTAAAACGTGTAAAATGATATGCGTGTATAGTTTATGAATGTAAATAGATCGAGTTGTCACGAAATACAGACTCTAGTTTGTGGATGTAAGAGAATATAAAACGTCTATTGGTTATGTGGAAAGTGCTTTGTAAATGAATGGAAATGTTATTGCAGTTTTAAAAGAGTTACATAAGTTGAAAATTTGTCGGTTCTTATGAAGTTTCCTTGCCCACGTGTTTTGAATTTAATTGACGTATCGAGTGAATTTTTGAAAAGTTCTAGAGATTAATAAGTTTGCATCGTTTTAAGTAACTTTGTGTTAGAAAATTTTGAAACTTACAGCTTCTTGTGAAAAAGTTGATCCTCAGAAAAAGGAATTCGGTACATGAACTTAGTGATTGTTGAAAAATGTTTCATTGGTTTTGAAAAGGAATTTTAGTAAATGATTGAATAATATTGGTAATATTTTATAGGTGTGTGCGAAAAAGTTGATTTGATTCTCAATTGAGAATAACAATCTCTAGTTTAATGGTGTAAGAGGAGCGTGTTTCAATGTTTACGTTGATTGGTGAATTTGTGGGCAACGGATTTATTAAACCGACTAGGCTGACAAGTAGTATTTTGTGAAATTTTGAAAATCGAGGAACACGCGTTTATGGTAACATTAAAATTCTTGTGTATGCGAGTGATGTGAAAATAAATTATAGAATAAGAGGTACGTTTAAATAAATGAAGCATTTTGAAATACATGATAAATGATTTAGGTATACACATGATCGTGTTTACATAATATAGCTTGTTAAAAGAAAGCGTTGGTAACGATCACCTAGGTAAGGGAATCACCCCTAACTCGTTGGTGATGTCGTTTTAAGAAAAGGGGAGTGGAGTTAATCGTCAAGGTAAGGAAATCACTCCTATCTCGATGATATGTCTCCACCTTTCGTTACAAGAAATAAGAATTTAAATTATATGAAATCATGCATATGTATAAGTGTATGAAAAAGATTCAATGTGTTGTGTGTGTGAAAAGAGAATATCGAAGGTAAATTCGAATTTGAAAGATTGCACCGTATAAAATAAATAATAGAAACACATGTTCGATCAAAATTTGGATGGTTCCAAAACGGAACTTTGACTAACCAAAGTGGTCGAAAAGTCTTTCGAGCTTGAGGAGCATGCTTTGGCCTAATAGGTGAAATACTCTCGCCGACAAGTCGGTTGGCGGTATTTACCCTTCCAGTTACTACATGTCCCCAATTCAATTGAAATTTCGAGACTTGGCGGGATTAATGAAAATCAAAGAGTGGAACTAGTCGACAAGGTGCGGGTTTCACCCCTAACTTGGCGATTTAGTATCCTAAGTGTGGTTGGTACTCGTCGGGTCAAAAGTTGATTTTGACACTTTGACGAGGGTCCACTAGAATTTGAAATTTGAATACCTCCATCAAGGTGTGGATTTCACTCCTAACTTGGTGGTGAATTTCGTGTAAGAAAGAAAGTAGAAGGATTGAGAGTTATTCACCAAATTGTGGGTTTCACGCCTATTTTGGTAAACTCATCTCTTTTGTATAATACGAGTGTTTGTGAATTTAGAATAGTCGAGTAAAACGTATAAGGAAGAGCGTATGTTAAAGGAATGAACAAACAAGTATAAACACATCAGAAAGCATATCAAGAATAGCACATAAAGAGTAGGACAATAAAACAAATATAAACACATAAAAAAACAAGTTAAGAGTAGCACATAAATAATCGAACAATGAAACACGTATTAACACGAAAAAAAAACAAGAATTAATACATAACAAAACAAGTATAGTATGTCAAGTGTTAACACATAAGTGAATTATATGTTTAAAATATGAAAAGAGAATAAATAAAGGCAAATAAGATAGCATGCAAGTAGTTTCAAACAAAACATGAGAATAAAGCTCTAAAACTATAGACTAGGTTAAAGCATTCCTACTTTTCCTAATTCCCTATAGTTATGGCTCTGATACCAATCTGTCACACCCCAACCAATGGCGGAAACATCGGGATGAGACGAAGTGTGAAGATTGCTAGAGACATCATAACGCTATTTGTGACGATAATTAAATAATTCCCATTTCATTTCATAACTTCAAATTGTCAACATTACATAACCTCAAATAACAACAAGTGCAAAAGAAATACATAACAACATAAGCAAAAATTGATACAACATATTAAGCCTAACATCTATATGTGTATCTAGGCATCAACGCTACTTTGTTTCATAGCATCATCATCTTCATCCTGTAGCATGTTAAAAATAAAGTTCAATGCAAAAGCAATGGCGAGTATACAAGTTTGGTATGTACATAGCAAAAGATAAGTTTTAAACAATTCCTCATAGCAAGCATGTGATTCAAGATAAACAATAAATATGGCATGTGTCTAACATATCAAACCAAATGAGACGCAAGATGCTCATGACATAACCACAAGTCTACGGGCGGGTCGTCAATCCTATAGCGCTACATATGTCACGGTTAGGCTCGTACGAAGTTAATGATAAGTTTAACACATAATGTCCTCAACCCAAGTTTAAAGTATCAAGCAATCACGTATACAAGCATGTTATAGGAATGTTCATGTGTTTAAGCAAAATGTTCATGTGTAAGTTTTGGTAAGTAAACATGTTACACCCCAAAAGTGGTAAAAGTAAAGAAGGGAAAAATACGAGTATACTCACATAATTGCTAAGTCTTCCGATTATCCAAGTGTTGACGAGTGTAAGAGATTAGGAGGTTGGAACACCGAGGTCACCCTATATGGGCAAACGTAGGTGTATGAGTGATCGGGATTACGATGGAGGATTTGAAGCGGTATATAAAGTATAACTAGTCGATGGTTAAGTATATATATATTTTTTTCGTATATAAAGTTTATACAAAGATTTTAATCTAGGTTTATCAAAAATATTATAGAAGTTTTGTCAACAAGAAAAGAAAGTAAATAATTAATTAATTAATTAAATTTACATTTATAATTATTGTTATGAAAATTTAATTGAATCCAATACGTTTTCATTAGTGGTTCGACCATTAGTTAACACAAAATAATAATAGTGTATATTTTCCTTATAAGATATTAGAACTTCGAAAGGTTTCGTTTTAAAAATTAACGTGTTTCGGTTTACGGGATTTTACGAAAAACGGGCAGAGTTTCCTCTGTTTTTTTGGACGATCCCGACAATACAAGTTGTCGTTATAAGATCAAAATTCAACAAGTAACAACAATATATATAACATTCACGTCAAATGCTAAAATATATTTAAACATCAAGTGTAATGGTTCGAGCTTGTTTCGTATAAAAAAAATATATATAACAAAATACAAAAAGAATTGTGTCGTAAATGTTATACCAAGTCTCGCGAGTCCCGTGTTGGCCAGTTGACCGGTTTGGCCGAACCGAAAACCGCTGTTGACCATGTTTGACCAGATTGACCAGCTTGACTCGAACTTTGACTGAATCTAAAACGGACCGTGACCCGAGCCGTCATCTAAATCAATGAAATATGACCCGAACGATTAAAATAATCGGACTAGCAACGAAACATAACCAAAACAAACTGAAACGAAACTCGAATCGAAACTGACCTGAGCTGACCCGGTTCGTTGACCCGAAAACATCAAACAGAACCTTAGATTTGAACCGTATCGAACCGTCTTTGACCCGTATCCGAACCGTAACAAAACAGAACTGAAGGGTCTGACCTGAGTCACCACCACGTCGCCTAAGCTGTCGGCGCCGGTAACCTGAACCGACCCGAATCGGAGACGTCGTCGAGCCCCTCCTCCGCCGTCGCTGTTGTTGTGGTTCACCGTGAAGGCCACTGTCGCACCACCTCTTTCTCTCTCACGTTCTCTCTCTCCCAACCGATCAAAATGGAGTGTTTGTAAGATATAGGAAGAAGAGGGGCTTGGGGGTGTTATCGAGGCCAGAGCATCACCGGAGTTCGGCTGGAATCCCGACTCCGGTCACCGGATTCTAGAGCGAGAGAGGATAGATGTAGGCTAGGATGAGATGTAGGTCTCTGATTGTGGTGTTTTTCATATTTGTCTAAGGTGTGTAGCAGGGGTTACTTTTGGAGAAGGTGAAGTCAGACAAAGAGTTAGGATGGAAATGAGGTGTGGTGCCGGCTGAGTGAAAAATGAGGGAGGTGGCTGGTCCTTTTTGTTTAGAATTAGGGTTTAAAGATATCTTATAAGGGTAGGTTAATTAGTGAATTTGCACAAATGGTCCTCAAGGTTTAACTAACTAATTTATTTATCATACTCATATATATATTTTTAAAGAAAGTTAACTTTATAATACAAACTAACTAGGTTAGTTTACTCCCTTAAAATCTAACGAGTCAATCTAGATTATTGTAAAAATAAACTTTTATGTAGCAAGATTAATTAATTTAATTAATT